>JAFBJZ010000617.1:447500-455000 GCA_016785225.1 Psettodes erumei | reverse complement strand
CAGGAGATGTGGGAAACGGCGTTGTAAACGAACCGGCTGTGTTTGTTTCTCTCTCGACCTCCGTGTTTGTTCTTTTTTTTTTTTTGTTTTAATCATGGGTGGCCTCTGCGAACGTCAGATCCCGGATCCGACATTTCTGCTTCGCCCGTAATTACGAGGCGAGTTTACGCCGAGAATGAAAACGCGGCGGCGGTCCGCCCGCCCGCTCGCCGCTCACAGCTCGGACGGGTTTTTTGTTTTTGTTTTTGTTTTTTTCCATGCTCCATGCTCGGCCTTCTTCACCATAGCGGCAAAAAACAACAACAACAACAACAACAACAACAACAACAACAGCTGTAAATGCATTTTTAATCCGCTGCTGCTCGTGTTGGAGGCCGCAGTGAGGTCACACACACACAAGAAGAAGAAGAAGAAGAAGAAGAAGAAGAAGAAGAAGTGTGTGTGTGTGGGGGGGGGGGGGGGGGGGGCAAATTAAATATACATGTGTCGTGGGCGGGGGGGGGCGGTAAATGAATGAGTCGTCTCCTGTTATGTAACGCAGCGTTACATCCTGCAAAACATTGAGTAACTGCTCAGAGTTCAGAGACACTTCTGCTGGAGGAATGTGTGTGTGTGTGTGTGTGTGTGTGTGTGTGTGTGTGTGTGTGTGTGTGTGTGTGTGTGTGTGTGTGTGTGTTTAGTCTTAAGTGTCCAGCATGATTGAAGGAGCAGAGAGTGAAAGAACAGCAGCAAATCAAAGTAAGATGAGACCAGAAAGAAAGAAAAAGAGAGAGAGAAAAAAAGAAAGAACGAGAGCAAAAGTGAGACGGAGAAGAAAAAAAAAACGAAAGAGAAAAACAGACGGAGAGAGAGAGAGAGAGAGAGAGAGAAAGTTATGTAACTCCGTCCTCAAGACGCTCTGCCAGAACCCGGCTTGGCTCGGCCCCGCTACTACAACAACAGCGATTTTCTCATGGAGCAGATGAAGCGCTGGCAGATGCATGATGGGACGCAGCTCCTCCAGCTCCCACGAGCTGCAGCGCTGCAACACACACACACACACACACACACTTAAAGAAACCCATGGGGGGGGGGGGGGTCCGCTGGGCTCAGGCCGGGCCGAGGAGCCGCAGGGTTTTATTGAGCGTCGTGTTTGTTCGAAGACAAAACCGCAGGGAAACGACACGGAGCCGGAAACTGAAGGAAGTGGAAGTGGAAGTGGAATTCCCTTTGATTCCAGAGAAGCGGAGGCGTCCCGTCTCCCGTTCTTTCTGTGTAAACGGGCGTTCCCGTGTTTTCCGTACGGGATCGGAGCGACTCCAGCGAACGGTGATGAATCACAGCAAAACTCTGCTGGTGACTCACGTTCTGTGGAAAAAAAACAAACTGCTGACGGTGTCGTGGAACGTTACGGAAAAATAAAACCCACCGCCACGAGCAGGGTGTGTGTGTGTGTGTGTGTGTGTGTGTGTGTGTGTGTGTGTGTGTGTGTGTGTGTGTGTGTGTGACACATAAACATCTCCTCAGGACGTGGAGCAGAGATTTGAGGAGGTGGGTGCCACAGCGAGACGTTCTCCTCTCCCACTGATCTTTACGACAGCCCCCCCCCGCGCTCTCCGCTCTCCGCCCGCTCGTGTCGGCCAATCACGCGCTAACAACTCCCGTTTACCGCCTAATTGGGCTCTCAAGGATAATGGCCGATTTGTTTGTTTGTGTGAGTAGGAGCGATCAGGGGAGCGTGCGTTTGTGTTCGTCCCGCGTGCATGGCTGTGTGTGTGTGTGTGTGTGTGTGTGTGTGTGTGTGTGTGTGTGTGTGTGTGTGTGTGTGTGTGTGTGTGTGTGTGTGTGTGTGTGAAACGGCCTCTTTCCTCAATGTTAATGTCAAGCGAGGCGGGCAGATCTGCAGCAGGTGTGAGAACAGCTTGAGGCTCGTGTCATTAGCCCGCCGCCGGTGTCGCTCCGATCCCGCGCCGCTCTCCCGCCCTGGCACCATCCATCCGCCAAATGCCACACACACACACACACACACACACACACACACACACACATACACACACACTCGTACTGTACTTTTTGTGTGTGTGTATTCGCCTCAAAAGTGATTTCTTGGGACGAGAGCTGCTGTCAAGCCCACGGGAAGCCGAGGCGGACTCCGTGAAGCTCTGGCATCGCCTCGTCCGGCCGCCCGTGATTTTCGGGATCGCGTTGCCTCTCGGTCGCGCGTCTCCGCCGCCGACGTCGCGGCGAAGCGACAGACTGCCCCGGCGGGCCTCTGGCACCGCCGTCACGCTGCATTGTGGGTAACGCTGCGTGAAGCGACGGCGGGGGTCGGAAAATGAATTTTCCAGCGCGGTCGCCGAGGTAAATGTTGCTCGATACTAATTAACGCTCGCTGACGCTGACGGATCTGCATTTAAGATGCCATGAATGTTTAATTCTCCTAAGGAAGTACATTCTTCTTTCTTTCTGGTCCCGTTACGGGCCGGTCCGGTGCCGGTCCGGTGCCGGTCCTGTTCCGGGTCCCGCTCTCGTGTCGCCTGTGTGCCGGGTTCAGCCGGGTCACGTCTGGACCCGACTTGGTTTCCTGCAAGTTCCTTGGTTTGTTGGACTCCGGGTTTCTCCCCGCTGCCACACTCGTTGTTTCCCCAGTACACAACTCCGGCCACACACAGACACACACACACACACACACACACACACACACACACACACACACTACACACAGGCCTATGATCACAGTGTTCATTGTGAGTGTGGCACAAACAAACAAAAATAGTTACCATTCTTGTCAGGGATCAAACATGCACGCACACACACACACACACACACACACACACACACACACACACATGCAAGTGCACGGACATACCAGCCCACACACACACACACACACACACACACACACTCCCCAGAGCCCAATATAGAGTCCATTACTGGGGCACACCACACAGCTTCCCCGTGAACACGCACTGTGCGTCGCTGACCGGCGTGACTCACACAGGGCTCGCACAAAACCCAACCTGATTGGCCGGCGGCTGCAGCGACTGACTCACAAACGGCCCAGATTACCCCGCCATTAAAGAACCCGCAGCTTGTGTAAACGCGGCGCCGTCACTCCCGGCGAACTCTCTCATTCGGTGACTCACGCGGTCGCGACACGTGACCAGAAGATCTCCAAGAAACGCCGTCCTGTAACTACGTCCAGATTATCGGTTACCAGCTGAGGGGAAATTCCACGATAACGCGGAAGATCGCGCTTCCTCGGAAGGTCGGCGGTGACAGGAAGCGATTCGAGGAACAACGGTTTCTCCTCTCGAACCCGACGCCCCGAGGCGGGACGCCAGAGAAAAGGCTCAGGTGCTGGACCTCCTCTCTGCGCGGGTCGGGAACGATCCGGGATCGTTCCTCGTTTTCCGACTTAGGAAAACATTCACTGGAGAAAGGTGCAGTTGCTCCTCTCTGCATGAGAGCGGGTCCGACAGGATGTGGGAGGGGCCGGCTGGAGGATTCCCCTCCTTGGATTGCAGGTGGGGGGGGGCTGAATTCCAAGTCTGGGTTACAGTGGGAAGGGACGGGGTCACGTTCCTGTTCGCACATAACGGGCCGGCGGCCGCGGCGGGGGCGGGTCGGGCCGGGTCCTTCGGGGTCGTTCGCTCCCGTCATCGCATTCACAGCTGCCGGGGGGCCGGGCCGAGCGGAACCGAGCGGGACGGGGCGGGGGGAGAAAAAAAAAAGGGAAAACCCAGAAACGTCCCATGATGTCGGCTCCTCAGGCACGCCGGGCCCGCCGCTGCAGCGGAGCGGGGACGGCCAATGATGAGGGAGAATGAATGAGTTAGAAAAAAAGTTGGAAGCGTTGGTCTTCAGTGAAAACGTGAAGTGAAGCTGAAACACGGAGAAACTGGAACAAGAAGTCGCCATGTTCCCGCCGCCGTTTCTTTCCACGACCTGTTTTCCATATCAGAGCGACTTCTGCTAAAAATAATCCCGTTGAGCCGAGGCTCGGGCCTCCGCATGGAGAAACACACCAGTGTTTTATTCCCAGACGCAGGTGAGCGACGGTGCAGCATAATCCAGTTCATCCATAATGACTCGTGTCTTTTACATCGGCGGGATTAACGGAGCCTGCGCGCGCCTCCTTCCTGTCCGGTCGTAAACTCCCGGGACGCAGCTCAGTCGTTTTCAAACTGAGATCCTGACGATTCCCTTCGTTAATTCCCGGCGCTCCGGAAGCCGAACCGAGCCCGGGCACGCTGGAGACGGCGGAGAACAGCCCGGAAGCAACAGATCGCCGACGTGTGGATCGCCTCTGGATCCGTCCAGCTCGTGCCGCGAACTCCAGTTGCCCCTCAGTAATAATTGTTGATAAGTCGGCGTTTTCGTCCGGCGCCATCAATCACGCGGCGGCCGCGCGAAGGCGTCGAGCGATCCCTCACATATATCTCACTTTGGGGGCGAAGCTGCTTTCTTATTCCGCCGCGGATCAGCATTCAATTTATCTCCCTCCCTCTCGCCGCGATCCCAGCGAGGCGATAAATCTCCGGCGCCGGAGCGACGCTAGAACAACTGACCTCAGCGCTCGCCGATGATAACGGCCGCGCGCTGCTAAACTGAAATCAATACTTCATCTTTTACATTTTTTTACATCCCACACTTTTAGCTAATGCAGTCGGATAATGTCGGATGGTTCAGTTTGTTTGGGTCAAACATACTGTACGTCCCACAAATACTTTTACTTCGAAACACCTCGACGTCACGTTGGCTCGTCACAGGGATCAAACTTGTGACCCTCTGCCCCGCACACACACACACACACACACACACACACACACACACGTTGCCACACTTCACAGTTTGTCAGTCAAAGTGAAGCGCCGCTCAGTTTGCCGGTCATGGGACGGCGGTGACTCAGTCAGCTGTGACGGGGCCCCTCCCAATCATGATTCACCCCCGGCCGCCGTTCCGGTAAACGGCTTTCCGGTCGCACGTACACACACACACACACACACACACACACACAGTGGGTGAGCACAGGTGGACGTACTGTCAGGAGAGTTTGGGGGTGGACTCGATGCTCGCGGAGTGGCCGGCGTCACCGACTTGACGCCCTGAGCGCCGCCTGTCAGGCTTCCTCTGCAACACACAAACCCAAAAAACGTCACACACTTGTGCGGCGCGGCCTGATTTTTTGACACAACCGTTTGTTAGATTAGTTTGCGTCGCTCGTTCTGTTGCTGACCTGCGGCCGCTGCAGTGTAACGCAACCTGGCACGCTCGCCACACCGGCCGGTACACGTATACTGTGCGGTACAAGTACACACAAACATCATCCAGCTGCAACACACAAGTTGGGCCTTACGACATCACGCAGCGATTAGCACATCGGTGCATTAGCCGTGTTTCCCCATCACTCGGGGACTCCGCGCGGCGGCGGCGGCGGCCGGGAGAGTCGTTCTGCAATGTCACTCGCCTCTTTTAAGAAATGATGTCACCGCCAATGAATTAACCAGGACGGCGAAGGTTACGTCACTTAAAAGCTTTTCCATACGCACGTGCATTTATCTGTCTCGTACGCTGAGACGAACAGGTGACGTCGTGACTCATCTAATGCACAGCTGATTGATGCGGGAAACAACAGCGCTCCTCTCTCTTCGTGGTCAAATCAGATGATTGAGCTGATCCCAGTTCAGATTTGTGATCCCTATCCACGCCGCACTGCATTACTGCATTACCGTGTACTTTTACTGCACGGAGCGGAGCTGCGCAGTACTCCTGTGAGTATATGTGCTGCGTGTTTACTGTACAGTCAGCCCGTCGTCAGTGTCAACGATCGCGCCCACGCTGGAAACACAGACAGCTCAGGCGACCAATCGCACCTCTCGTGGTCGGCGGGCTGAACGAGAGAGAGCGGGTCGGACCGAACCGGCTGGCGCTCGTAGACGCGGATCGACGGAGCTGAGTCAGGTGACTTGTCGGCGGCGAAAGCGGTGCGACGCCGTACTGTACGCTCCCCGGCTCTGAATATCTGGTGGCTCGGGCCGCCGCGCCGGACCGCTGAACCGCCAGGCCGTCGATCTCGTCCAAAACTTTATTTCTAATCCGGCATTTGCATTTCTGTGTGTGTGTGTGTGTATTTACATGAGACACAGCAAACGCAGCCCGACCGGAGTTTATCTGATGTTTTCGTTGCCATGGCTTCGTCACGGCAACAGAGCGGCATCCGCGGCCGTCACTCGTTGCGTCAGGTCGACGGCGTGCAGGAATGCGACTTCCACGGCGAGCACAGACGCTCATTGTGTGTGTGTGTGTGTGTGTTTTGTTTTTTTAAATGACAGTCAGCGAGGTGTCACTTCAGAAGTATTCGTCGCTGCAGACGCCGCCGACAGGTCTCCGCAGGAAGCCGGAGCCGGCGCGATGGAACTCGGTCGAGTTGGGCGCGCTGCGGCCGGACCACAAGTTTCCTCGTCAACGCCACGCGTAAAAAGAGAAGTATTTCACGGCGAGCGTACGTACAGTACGTGCGGCGATATAAATACCCCGCTGTGGTCGTGCGGCGCTTTTATAAGGTCAGCGGTGAGTCATCAGCGGCGCAGGGAAGCGCGGCTCTTCCCCTCCATCGCCCGCCGCCGCCGCGATACTGCTGAGCGCTGCAAACGCGCCCGCGCCGCTGAGAGAAGCTCAACAAAAGCGGAGCCGGCGGCGGAGGCGCTGGGCCCGGGGCCCGCGGGGTCAAACAATGGCGCTCTGTTCCAAATATGTTGTTTGTCACATCGCCTGCCTTTAACTCGTCAATGCCGCCGTTGTTGCCGCTTGACTTCAACTTTATCCCACATCTTATGCAACTGCATCTGTATTTTATTTTTTTCTCACATGCTCCGTGTGTGGGGGGGGGGCGTTCGCCACGCCGTGTGAGATCTTCACAAACTCACAACAACGCTAAAGAGGAAGTGCTGACAAAATAAAAGCACGCGGAAGGTATGGACGATGAGCCGACATGCTAACCACATGATGAACATGTGCATCACACAAATTAATATTCACACGTTGATGATCTCACGTACAACGTGTCATTCTCACACACACACACACACACACATTACAAACTCAGTTTATTTCCCCTCTGTACAGGAAACAACGTGGTTTCACAACGGTTATGGAGGGAAAAAAAAAACACGCTGCAAAAGAGCCACAGGTGATGGAGATTATAACACACACACACACACACAAACACACGCAGACACACACATCGTCTCCAGCAGATGAAAACCTGTCCCTAATTGACGTGCCTGCAGCGCACAGCATTTTTATTTTTGCATATAATCATCTTTATGGCGACTCTGTTATGAGTTATGCTTATTAAAAGCGTCTCTGCACAGCAGTGACCACAACAAGTCCATCATGACGCGCAGAAATGGACCGGACCTTTCACGAACCGGAGCTCGCTCGCACCGCCGCCGCTCCGCGAGACGCCGCCGCGGCGAAACGGGGTCCGCTCGGTCCGACACCGGGAGCGCGTCTCCC
>JAFBJZ010000617.1:310000-442500 GCA_016785225.1 Psettodes erumei | reverse complement strand
CAGAGTGAATGCAAGCAAAAACAAAACACACACACAAAAAAAAAAAAGGTTCTGTCTGTGCTGTCTGTCGGCTGTGGAGGAGGAGTGGGTGGGGTGAGGGGTGGGGGCGGGTGGGTGGGGGTGTTGTTTCGGTTTCGAGTCGCCCCCCCCCCCAGCTCCCTCTCTGGACGTGGGAGAGCAGGTTTGTTTTGGTTTTTTTTTTAGTGCAGCTAATTAAATGTGCAATGTATCACGTCTCCAAACCCGTACACGCTATAAAGCTCATTTTGTTGTCCACTGTGTAAGCTCTGTATCTTTAAACGGAAAAAGAACAAAAAAAAACAACAACAATGACAACACACACACACACACACACACACACACACACACAAAACAAAGCGCCAACAGTTACGACGGAGGTTGCATGGGATGTGTCGCTCACCCGTTTGCTTATTGGACAACAAAATGCCATTCGAGAGCAGCTACCTTCATGTAATGCTATCATAGTATTGTACACATAAGGCAGTCGTATTGTTTATTTTTATTTTTAGTGTCGATACGTTGGGGAAACCACTATTTGCTCGGCAAACTGTCTTGGATCGTGGGATTGGTTTTTCTTCACTTTTTGCTCTTCTCTGTTTTTTTTCTATCTGTAAATGCACTGTTGACCTTACTGATGCCTTATGTAAGTGGCCTTGTCCTGAAATAGATAAATAGATCACACACACACACACACACACACACACACACACACACTCACTCACCGAACCGTGTGTGGGGGGGGGGGTTGCGAATGCAGTAGTTATCGTAGTCTTTCTTGAATAGCTTTACAGGATCCATTCAGTCACAGCTCCGACGCCTCGAAACTCCTGAATGATAATAATAATAATAAAAAAAAAAACAACACAACTATGTATATCAGCTTCATGATGACTGCCATGTTTTTTTGTTTTTGTGTTTTGTTTTGTTTTTTCATACATTTCTGTGCATCGTGTGTCGAGTCGTCCGAGCGAAACCCGCGCAGGCAGTTACGGTTTACTACTGTGTAGTATGAGGCGAGCGGCGAGCGGACCGGCGAACCCGGAAACATGTTCTCAGCGAGGTCGTGACAAATTCACTGCAGGTGTTGGGGGGTGTCTGTCAGGTGACGCGTCCTGTCGTCCTCCGTCTGTTTTGATGTCGTGGGTTTTTTGTTTTCTTCTCCGTGAAGTCTCGCCCTCGGGGTCGAGTCCGTTTCTTTACTCAGACCTGGTTCAAACGACCCGTCACCTGACCGAGCGGAACCCGCAACCGGTCCCGCCGGTTCCCGCCGAGCCGCGTCGCGGGGTCTTCAGGTTTCTGTCCGTGGGCCGACCCCCCCCCAAGAAACTTCGCCGCGCGACCTCAGGGTTAGTCGCACACCTCGGTGACATCACAGGCGAACACGAGCCCGTTTGTTTTTCCGCGCAGAAAATGTCCAAAATGCAAAAGACACATGTACATTGTAAAAGAGAATTTTGTACGGGAAGCTTCTATTTTGAAAGGGTAACGGGACCAAAAACCAACAAAAACAAAACCTGAACCAATAAAGACACGCGGCTGAAGAATTACTGTAAAATAGACACACTCCATTCTCCTTCGTTCGCTTCTTCGTTTGTTTGTTTGTTTGTTTGTTTTTTGAGAGCAAATGTACATTTAACAAAAGAAGAAGAGAAACGGCATCGCTCGCGCCTCCACCTGTGGCCTGTCATCATCCGAGAAAAACAAAAAAAAAAAAAAACATGGATTGTTCCGGACACTTGAATTGTTCTCATTTTGCATTCTGGTGCCTGCTAAGTATTACGACTTTTTGTTTTTGTTTTGTTTTGTTTGCCACGTGGGTTGTTTTTCCTTCCTGACGCCCCATCTTTACACAATCTTTATTGGATAAACATGAAGATGAAATATGAGGCTCTATTTTTGTTTGTTTTGTGTTATAACGAGATTTTTTCATTTGAAATTGTTTTGTAAAATAGTTTCTGTATGAATGTATTTTTTATTGGAAAATCGATAAAAAGAATTTATTGGATCTACATGTGGTTTTATTTGTTTCTTTCTTTTTTAAAATTTTTTTTTTCCTCTTTCCGCCGCGTTCCTCCCATGCCGCCGTCGACCAGGAAGCGTTTGTTTACAGGATATTCCATGGATTCCCAAAAGGGAAATTACCCCCTTTCCCCCCTGAGAGGTCAAAGGTCGGGTCAGCGGGCAGGGATTCAGTGACTGGAACCAGAGCTGGTTCTAAAACAGTCGCCTGTAATTCTTCTTTTATTAAACACAAACTCCGTTAAGAGTTCAGGCCGCGAGAAAACGGACGCAAATGAAGCGGCGCCGCCACCGAACGAAAATCCCCGACAGGGGGGAGACGCCTCTTCGTCTCCCGTCGCAGTAAAGCGTCGAGCCCCCGAGATACGTTTTATTATAATCAACCAGACTGTACAAACTGTACGACGTAATAAAAAAAAAAAAAAAGTGAGATTAGACTGAAAATACGACGGCTGTGTCCGAGCGCTGGGTAATTGGGCGCAGTCTTGATTGGTGTCGCCAAAAAAACCATTAGTGAGTCTGAGTGCGAAATAACAGAATGTGTAACGATAAAATGATGCATCACAGTGACACACACACACACACACACACACACACACACTCCGAGGCGTCACACTGCGTGTTGTCTAATTAGAGACACGGTTCTCTGGTCCGGTCACTTCAGGAGTGAAAGTGGATCCGCCAACGTCCCGCTGCTCTTCAGGACTTCTGTCAGGACACCAGAGCCGTAGTAAAAAGGGTGGAGGGTGGAGGGTGGAGGGTGGAGGGGCAGGAGAATTCACGAGGACATCTTCTTGCTTCTTCTGCACCTTTGAACAGTCCCATTTAAAAAGGTACGAGTGAAAAAACCCACTAAGTGTCATTTACATTTGATGATGTCACCGGGTCTTCAGGTCACCGTAACTCTGACTCCACCCCCATGTCCCACCAACCTGCCCGACCAGAAACACCCACAGCAGCACCGTCACCCACGGCCTCAGAAAGAGCATCACTACATTTTATTTAAAGAGGAAAATGATTTTTGTTTTTATTTCAGGGCAGGAATCATTTATTTATTTATTTATTTATGACGCCAAAATCCACCAAAGTTTCATCCCGCGGACAAAACGAGTTCAGGTCCGTCTGAATCACAACATTCAAGGTCGACCAGGAAAACAGGATCCTGCCCCGAGCCAGGTTTCACACACACACACACACACACACACACACACACACACTTCCTCAGAGCTCTATGTCCTGCGTGACTGCGGGTGGGGGTGGTTTGTAAAACCAGAGGGAGGGTGGAGGTCAGCTGACCGTCGCACCGCCGTCACCTGTGAAGCGAAGCGTGGAGGAAATTTTAAAAAATGATGGTGACTCATCATCATCATCATCATCATGGACATTGATATTCGCCCTTTTAACACATATATTTTATACATTAGCTAATATTTTCCACATTTATTTCTGATTCTCGCCCAGAGAATCGTTTTTTGTCGAGAGGCTAAAAAAACGGATCCAGATTCACTTCACGCCTGCATCCACCCCACCCCCACCCCTGCAGGGATCCCCTGAACCCCACAGGAAGTCCGCCATATTGGATTTCCTGTGTAACTGTGACACTTTTTCCCACTAAAGGACAATAAATTTGGCTTTTAATGGTTTAAGGCAGAGGTGGAGCTTCTCCACCCACCCCACCCAGGCTGCACCAGCAGTGACGAAGAGGTCTGGAGGTTTGGGGGGCTCGGAGCCTGATGGATGGGCATTCCTCAGCCTCCCTCCTCCTCCTCCTCCTCTTCCTCCTCCTCCTCCTCGTCTAGGTGATGAACAAGCTCATTACTATGGCAGCCTGATAAAAGGAGGCCATTATCTTCTCACAGTGCACTCTGACCCCTGTCAGAGGAATCTGCTCCTCCTCCTCCTCCTCCTCCTCCTCCTCCTCCTCCTCCTCGTCTCCGGGTTCTGGTTACGTAATTGCCGTCACGGCGCGGTGAAAGCAGCGTCCGATGCGCCGGGACTCGAGCTCGTCTCCCATGATGCCTCTGTCAACAGAGGCGCAGCTTGTCATCTTTAGAAAAGAAAACAAAATTTGTTTTTGTTTTACAGTAAGGAAGTTTCGCTGCTCGCTGATCTGAGCCGGTCACGGGATGATAAACCTCACAACTTTCTCCACAGTCGTCGAAACAAAAACAACCGACAGGCGCAACAAGTGCAACACGTTTGTCCAACCGCAAGTCATCAGAGCGAACCAGCGTCTGGCAGAAAGATATTACAGTAGCTGCCGCCGCCAGAAATCACATGAAAAAAGAAAATGTCATTCCCCTCCTGTGAAATATAATACAGCAAATAAAAAAAAGCCTGAGGAGACACGCGTGTAAATGTTTCTTGAAGGAAACAGCAGACGAGGCTCCGCTCGGCCGTAACGGAACCGCCGGCGCAGCAAAGTATGTCTGCGTTTGTTTTAGCGCCGCGCGGCGTCTGCACGTTGCCGCTCTGCTGATCTCGTCTTCTGGATTGTGGAGGAGCCCAAAACCTGAGCAAGTCGTCTTCATGACCTCACCTCAACCGCATTGTGAGACACTGAAGACAGAGAGCGCCGGTGCAGGAGCAGGCAGAACCTCAGCCAACAGCCTGACAGGCAAAACTCAGGGCAGAGAAACGTGACCGGGCCGCCACCGCCGCTGGAAAAGCTAATACTCTGTACAGTAACAGTGTCTGCACGTCTACTCGCAGAGTGTGTGTGTGTGTGTGTTTGTGTGTGTGTGTGTGTGTGCGCCCCCCCCCACTGAGATGACACCCATCCTCATCACGCACATGCGAGCGCAGGAGAACGCCACACCCCGCGAGCCTTCGTCAGGGTCACCGCAACTTTTCTCTCGTCTTTCACACAAAAGAAATCCATAAACACATCCCGAACCCCCAAACACACACACACACACACACACACACACACACTCACCTCGTTCCCTGAAGGTTTGCGGAGGATTGTTTGAATTCACCTATCACCATGACAACTCGTCTCTCTGGGTGCCCGTGGGAGGTTTTCACCCAGCCTTTTCTAATTTCACACTGTGTGGATATCTCCATTCAGTAATTACAATCCCATCCATTCTCATTTTCCCTGTCCAGACAATGTGCCCTGGATACACACACACACACACACACATGCAGTGTGTGTCTGCCTGTGCGTGAGATAGAGAGAGACAGATGTGGACTGTCACAACTACAAATTCACCAACGCGCACACAAACGCACAAACCGATCGCTCTTTAAAATCCAATTACGAGCCGACCTCCCGTCTGCAAAGTTGGGCTCGTTTTACGAAAATGAAAATGAAAAAAAAAAAAGTTAATAATTGCAAAATAACAGCAAGTCAAATCAGTATGATTTGTCTTGCAGATTGAAAGATAAGCAGACGGTGATGAGCGTGTGAGGCGGCGGCGTCCTGGTCTGGAGGAGCCATGAAACCCTGGAACAATATTTTAATTCTCGTCCCTGTGTTTGTTGTAAGAAACGAAGCGACAGGCGTCACGTGTACGCCACATCCTGCGCGGTCAAAACCAACGGCGCCGGCGAGCTGACGCGTGACATGTCCCGTTTCCCCGTGCCGACAGCGCCCGGGTGTCCCACGCCCCCTGAATGTCACCATGGGGGTCTGGCAGGGTGTCAAATGTGTCACACACACCGAGTACATCATGCAGTACTACACAAAATACTACACAATAACAAACGGCCACTTTCCTTTCGCATCAGGACATTGTGATGTCATTACCCCCGATTGGCTTATTTTCCCATGATGCTCTGGCTCTGTGTTTGCGGCCCGTTCTCAGGACGTTGCACAAACCTGCTGTGCTGCGTGTAAACACCGGCCCGGCTTAACTCCTGTTTACCCCACAACTCTGTCTAGGTCATCGCTGTGTGCCCCCCACGCACACACACACACACACACACACGCACGCACACACACACACACACACACACACACACACACACACACACACACACACGTACACGTCGGGTGCTTCAGCAGATATCAACGCTGATAGCGCTGGTGGACGCCGGGTGGGGGCGGAGCTCAGGAGGCGCGAGCGTCCCACCGTCTCTCTCCGTTACTTCCTGATCGTCCCCCTGAATCGGCGTTCCCGGTCGGGGAGGGTCGACGGCGTTCCCGGGCGGCTGAATCTGGGATTTCTGGCGTCGTGCGACAGATTTTTCCGATGGTTCAGATTTTCGCTCTTCGCAGGTCAGAGGCTGCGGCAAATTACGAACGCACGCTCGCTCCAAACGTAAAGAAATAAATCAATAATCAAATTAAAAAACCCTGACAGATTGTGACATATTTCCCACCCCTGACGCTCCAAATATTTGCCCCCCCCCCCACACACACACACACACACACACACACACACAGCTCCGTACCACACACAGTGTAAACAACATGTCATTTTCATGCCTTTTGATCATGGAGCTATTCTGAGTGAACCTCCTGAGGTTTGGGGGGTGGGGGGGTGGGGGGGGGTTGTATGAGGTGTAATGATAAGCTGACCCCCCCCACACTCCACACACACACACACACACACACACACACACACACACCTTCTCCCTTTTTGCTTTTAAGGGTTGTGGTTTTTTGAAAAAGAATAATAAAACAACTGTCAGCTAATTGGCAAGAGGAGTGCAGCATGGGGGAGTAAAAAAAAAAAAAACTACAAAGTGACTCCACCAGGGAAATGTAGAGAGTTCTACTGTAAGCTCACACACACACACACACACACACACACATCCTCCTCCTGTTGCAGAACTACTTTTATACTTTCATTGTTCAATTTTTCATTATTTTTTTTTTCGTTCGTTTTCCTGCATGACACAGAAACACACTGAGTTTCACTCGTAGCCGCCGGCGGCGGCGGCGACGCACTCCAGGCCTCTCAGCTGCGAATAATCTCTACGAAAAGAAAAACGCTGCGGCAACACCACGTAGCTGAAGCAACAGGAAACTGGATTTCCCGCTCGTTTGAAAGTTTTTATTCGTGTTTTTCACGGCAAAGTAAAAAAGGTCGTGACTCCGTTCGTCAGTTCAGTCGAACCTGAAGGTTTGACAGCGTGTGAGTGACGCATCAGCGAAGCATCCAGAGCATGTAACTCTGCTGGTTTTCATCAGAACAAAAGGTTGTGTGCAAAAAAAATAAAAAAAACCTTCACCGGAATCAGGAAGGTCAGACTGTGTTGCACAAGCTGAGAAGTTCTCACTTCCTGGTTTGCCTCTGCGTCACTTTCCTGTGATTTCAGAACGTTTCACGAATGCAGAAACTGTCCTGGTTACAAAGAGGAGAAACTCTTTCTGTTCGCACAGCCCGGTGTCCTGTCATCACTTTTACCTCCTCTGAAGCAGCGGCGGCGGCCGAGGCTTCGTAACATTTAAAAAAAACGAAGCTTCAATGAAATTTCATTTAATTTAGGCCACAACACGAAACTTTCATAACCTCAAATAATCCAGAAGCCTCCGGTGGTTCCACATGGAGGGATATCTTTCATCACGCCGCCGCTTTCCCTCGCCGGCCGCTCGCTCCGTGTCACCGCGGCCTCGTCGCTTGTTACGAGCCGACGTCGCGCAGACGTCTCCCGCTTTCGTCAAATGTTAAAACCGAAAAGGCCGAAGAGAGTTTGCTCGAAACGTGTCGCGCACAAAAAAAAGTCGACTATCGAGGTGATAGACACATTTTCATCACGACATCGTCTCGTTTCCTTCAGGGTGAAAGGTGTTTACGTTACACTCCGGTCGCTTACAGTCACACACACGCACACAAACACACAAATCACCCACATGTCAGTGAAGCACGGGGGGGGTTCAGCTCATTGTTCCCCTCTTGGATCAACTGACACGAGCCGTCACACGGCGGAGGACACATTTGCTCTTCTTCTGCCGAGCTAATCACGCGCCATCATCGGGCCGAGCGGCGCTCGTGTCCGTAATCTTGTTGTCAGCTGTCTGGCAGCGCGCGTGACGTGCGCACACTCGAAGCCGCTCGCCGTGTCGGGCTGAGATCCCACAGCCCCGCTTTAATTGGATTCTGAAGCGTGGTGTGTGTGTGTGTGTGTTGTTTCTGCACATCTGAGCGTGCTCCCCTGTGTGTGTGTGTGTGTGCGCACACACTCACATCTGACACATAAAACATATCGCTGTCAGGTGGAAAGCTCATAAATTACATATTTTCAGGGGCGGAGGAGAACTGATCTTAAACAGCTTGTGTTTTAAACTTAATCTCATCGGTTTCGTCAGCTCGCGCCTCGTGAAGCCGTGTTGTTGTTGTTGTTTGTTTTTTTTTTCTTGGACTGGTGGAAGAAGCTCTGAATTCTTTATCGTGGTTGTAATGCAGCGAGTGAAAGAGAAATAATCTTTAACTTGAAAAAATATTACAAATATAACAAATATTACTTCTTTATGGCACGTATGGAAAGTATACCAAGATGTAAAATACTCATGCAGGGGGGAAGTAATGGATTACATGTATTGGTGTTACGTAATTAGGATACACAATGGTAATGGTGAAAGTGCATCGTAAGATTCGGACGGCGGCCGCTGCCGGTGAGAAATGTGTTTCGCGTTTAAAGCAGCAGAAAGGAAACGAAAACGACAAACGTTGTCAACTGACAGCTAACGTTTGTTAGCTCGCTACGCTGTCAGAGCTGCTAGCGCCGTGTCGGCTGCAGATGCTAGCGTGTGTCGCGATAACGTCAGTGATGAATTCTTTCATACGTGTGTTTATTATTTTTGAAATTCAGCAGGTAGACACTGAATGCGTTTTGAAAAAAATAGCGTCGGTGCCTCTGAATCGACGTCCGACCAAAACGGCATTTCCTGCTCCGCGCAGAAGGAGATTTTCCTGAAAATCCCGTATATGTTCCGGTCGAGAAACAAATCATGGAAACCGCGTTTACAGTAAGCGCGGCGCCTGAG
This sequence comes from Psettodes erumei, assembly GCA_016785225.1. Lineage (NCBI taxonomy): Eukaryota > Metazoa > Chordata > Actinopteri > Pleuronectiformes > Psettodidae > Psettodes > Psettodes erumei. The sequence goes on along the minus strand of JAFBJZ010000617.1, from coordinate 433,523 downwards.
GGGAAAGCGGGAAATCATCGAACCTGAAAGAGGTCGCCACGCCGGCAGCGCCCGCAGGTGTTTTCGCTTTTCCACCCCCCGCGAGCCCTTAAAATGAAAAGGTACGAGATAGCCGGGCGGGAAGATAGAAGCGGACGCTCCGCTGCGTCTCGTCCGGATTCGCCCAAACGGCGTTCACCCCTCCGGAGCTCGCCGTCACCTGTTGACTCCAAACAGAGGAGAGTGGAGCCGGTGCGGCGCCGACAGGTTTTCAGATTCATCGGTTACAAGCGCGACGGGAAGGTCTGCGCGTCGAGAGCAGATTGAACGACGAGACGGGAGAAGTAATTCGCCTTTTATTAAGGAGAGGAAATACATTTTTTTTTTTTTTTCCGAGGAAAAAAAAAAAAAAAGCTCACATATATTCACGCCGCCTTTCCCCAGACCGCGGTAAATGGGAGAGGAAAAGATGCGTCGCAGATAAGTTTTCAATCTGCAAGAAATGAAGCCAAGCGACAGAATATTCAACAGGCCGTGGAGACACGAGACAGACGTGAAAATTAATCCACAGCAAAGTTTGGGTTGTTTTTTTTTTTTACTCTAATCTAAAGAACAAACACACATGTGCCATAAAATGTCCCAGAAATAAGTTTTTCACCATAACAGACAAGACTGCTGCAAAGTTTTTCAATTCTTCACACGGAAAAGAAAGAGGTCAGGCTGCTGAACAGAATATTTAATAACTTCTGGGAGGGAAAAAAAACTTGATTATAAACCGAAAATCAGTGCGAAAACTCAGGTTGTGTTAAATTATTAAAGGGATAAATGACAAGTTTCCATTTCCATAGTGAGGAAGGCAGCTGTTGGTGGAGTACGGCTCAATGACAACACAACTTTTCACTTTTTTTTTGGCAAAATTTATGGAGCTAGCATTACCGACCAGTGCCAGCGCGTTCCCTAGCGCGTTAGCAGGTAGCTAACCGGCTACAGTAGCTCACAGTTAGCTCTGTCGCTAAGTCCCCAGGTTGTCCACAGAACACCTGGTGGTGGGACGAGGCCTTCAGGAAGCAGGTTTGCTACCTGTCGCCGTTTGTTTTGAGTTTGAAGGCGTTCTTCAACCTGCAGAAAAAAAAGCACTGAAAGAGAGGAGGCGGGAGGTTCGAGGGGGGAGAAGCAGCGAGGCGGGCCCGCGGACTCGGCCTGACTTTCCCAGCAGCCATCTGTGTTTGTTTGAAGAGTCCGACTGCCGTCAGGTAGCTGTGATAGAGACGCAAACAAACACGAGGATCACAGCTCCTTATCTCCACTCATGTCTCCTCCCTAACAAGACAAACAGCAGCGATCCGGCCGTGTTGACTCTGTGTGTGTGTGTGTGTGTGTGTGTGTGTGTGTGTGTGTGTGTGTGTGTGTGTGTGTGCGGTACAATAAAGCCTGTCCAGAAACATGTGCATATTTCAAGAAGCATGATGCAAATCCAGAGAAATGCAGCCGGCGAGAGTCTCTCGCTGCAGCGTCAGTTAGCATCAGTTAGCATCAGTTAGCTTCACATGACGGGTTTGCTCCTTTATTCAGCCCCCCCCCCCACCCCCCACCCCCGGTGATGATGTCATGGCTGACATCATCACCCGGCCAAACGAGCGGCGGGTGTTAATTTTCCTGTGGGAATGTTTGTTTGTCTGCTGGACGTGAAGTTTTGTGATTAATTAAAGCGTTTGGGGTCAGTTAGCGAAGCCGCCGCTAGCTGGAAGACGCATTCTGGTTTTATTCATAGAACTTGACATATTTCACACGCACGCAACATTTTTTGGTTTATGAGCATTTGAGACCATGAATTATTAATATGTACAAGACAGCAGCTCCACATAAACGACTGCGGGCGGAAACCGAAGACGTTAGGTGGAGTCACTGCAGCCGCCGCAGAGCCGGGCTGCGGCGTAAACTCCAACTCGCCTTTCGTGCCTTTTAAAGCGGAGAAAAAAAAAAAAAAAAAGGCGAGAGCGTGCCGCGGCCTCGACAGCGGCGTTATTTCTCTAACACATTCGGCTAAACGGCAGAAAGTCGGGGTTTTATCAGGACGGGACGGGAACACCTGCGCACGCTAACGCTCGCGCTAACAGCTCATCTGCAATTCAAATGGGCAGCGCTCTGATTAGCCAGCGGAGGTCTTCATACAGTCAAGTCGTTTTCCGTTCAATCAGACGGAACACACACACACACACACACACACACACACACACACTTTGCAGCGAATGTGGGATAATTGGTGAGATATGGGTTGAGGGGTTGGGGTGGGTCTTTGCTGCTGAGCCTAATTAGGGAGAGAGAACATTTTCTCTAGCTGCCAAAACAACAGCAGACAAACCAAAGGTGGCCTATAAAGAATCTGAGGGTTCATTAGAACGTGACGGCGTGGAGCTCGTGTGTTGCGGCGGCGGCGTAGCGGCGTGACGACCCCCGACAGGCCAACCCTAAAATTTTCTTTCGGGGCAGTGCGGCGGGACGCGCGGCGTTCTCCTGAGAGATCGATGCGCCCGACGCCGGCTTCGATCCGCGGCAGGGCGGCTCAGGAGGAGCTTTGATGAAGCACCGGGGGTCAGAGGTCACCGTCGGCATCGATCGCACGGCAGCCGAAGATCGTCCGAGAGGGGCCGTCCTCCGCGGATCAATGAGGAATTTTCAGGGAAAAAAAAAAATAGATTTGTGGAAGACATTTTTCTTATCAGAGCTTCCTCCCACTCATGCAAAACGACGTGTGTGTGTGTGTGTGTGTGTGTGTGTGAGTGTGTGTGTGTGTGTGTGTGTGTGTGTGTGTGTGTGTGTGTGTGTGTGTGTGTGTGTGTGTGTGTGTGTGAGGATGCTTCTTCAGGCCAAAATATCACATTTGTGTTTCTCTCTCAGCTTCACCGGAATATAAAAAAGATTTTTTTCAAACGCGCCTCAGCATCGAGGAACCTGCTTCTGCTGCCCGGAAACACGAGCAAATGAAAATAAAAACTCTAAAATAACTTTATTTATTTATCTCCAGTTCCAGTCGACGTGGATCAGAAGCGACAAAGTTCATTCGTACATGTTAAACAGGAAGCAGCGATAAAATGATCACACGTACCCGGTGCCTGGTTCACATTTAACAAGCACCGGATCACAACTTCACATGTACTGGAAACAGAACAACTGGTGGATCTTGACTCTGTGCCATAATAATAATAATAATAATAATAATAATAATAATTAGCTTTAATAGCTCTTTAATCAAAAAAAAACAGAAGAAGAAGATAAAATGCAGGTTTTTGTTCTCAGTTCTCAGTCTGTCATTTCCTCATGAACTCTGCAGTAACTCACATAAATAAAACTCCGGCTCCAGAATCCGGTGAGTGTCTTTGTTTTGGCCTCACATGTGGATCCAGGTCCAGATGTAGGAACGATGAAATAAACATGGCCGTGCAGTATTGGCAGAAGGTCTGTCATGTTTTTTATCTCCCCCCTCCCCCCGGATCTGTTCACAAGAGACTGTGATTGTGTTACATGCAGCGTTTACAGTACTCACAGTACTCACAGTACTTAACGGGGCGAGTCCCGCTGAGACGAGCAGCATGGGGTTTGTCCTTGACAACAGCGGCAGATTGTACTGACTGTCAATACATTTCAAAATGATGACAGACAATTAAAAAAATTAATAAATAAATTTTTAAAAAATAAATAAATAAGCTGGAGGAGAGCAGAGGAATCAGAACAGAACCGCATCCATTATTCACTTAATTTTTTATTTTTTTTTACAGTTGCATACTGTATAACAGTGAGCAATGATAAAAGTGCATTAGTGAGACGGATCTGTCCTCAAAATGAAGATTAATTAGACGGAGAAATGCTGCGATGGAGGAGCGTTTGCTGGTTTTTCTCCCGTCCGCCTCGACCTGCTTAAAATTCAACGTCGAACCGCGCCGCTATTGGCCTATAATTACAACATCAGTCATTATTGATCATTGTCACTTTAATAAACAGCTCTCAACGTTTTTTTTTTTTTTCTTTTTCTTTTTTTTTTTTTTCGCCCGAGATAAAAACCTCAGGCAACAAAGCCAGGCCTCTCCCTCTGCGTTCATCCGGAGGGTTTTCTCTCGCGTGTCGAGCGGCGGCGTTCAAAACGATGCTTTTAGACGCCGAAGAAAGGACGTAATGTCAGCTCGGGCGTCAAGATAGCACTTCAAGGATACGCTGCTTTTGTTTGCATTGTTTTGTGGATGCAAGAAAGCTGGAGGGGGGGGTGGGTGGGGGTTGTCAGTGTCACTCCATTATGTATCAAGGCAAAACACTGAAGGAGGTGAAAAAAGGTGTGAGAGTGTTTTGCTCCTGTAAAAGCCACATGTTTTGGCATACACAGATCAGTGTGTGTGTGTGTGTGTGTGTGTGTGTCACACAGGAGGGTTTGTCTCCAGCTCCTGTGAAACAGCGATAGGTGCATCCTCTGGGAACCACGACAAGCCCGCGCCACGTTTCGTGACATGCCGTCGCTCGACCTCCACGCCACTTATTTACTGTGACATCACTGAGCCGGACGCAGTTTTTGAAGATTCACGAGCGGCGTTTTTTTTTGTTTTTCGTTCATGTTTTTACTGTTTACGGTAACAACACGAAGCGATACGACCTCGCGGGAATGCGGGAAAACCACAGGCGGCTAGGTAGATAGGTGGCTCACAGTGCTACCTGTCAATCATAGCGTAGCCACGCCCCCTGAAGCCTCCCCTGCTTCCTGGTCTTTTCTCCTCTAAATGGATCGTAAAGAAAGTTGAAACTGGCGACTGAGACATAAACTCAGTATGAAAATGTTTCCTGACGTCATGAATCCATTTTCTCACTGACTTCTATACAAACAGACCAGAGGAGTCGCCCCCTGGTGGTCGCTCAGGAGAAGACGGGTTTAACACTAACAGACCAGGAAGCTCCGCCCATTTCTTTTTTAACAATCTCCTCCTGTTCCTCTTCTCCTGAGCCGGGTCCTCGGGACCTGATTAGAAAACCAAGACGGAGAGCGAGAGACAGACGAGACAACAGGGTTCCTCCGCCCTGTGGATGTAATTGGCCATAAGCCACCACCTAGACTAAGACGTATATATCCTCCAGTGGAGGAGGAGGGGCGGGGGCGGGGCGGCGCTGGAGACGGAGCTCGGGCCAACAGAACCGGGACGTGTGATGATGCAGCTCTTTTGGTTTCTGGAGACGGTGAGAAACTTTTTTTTTTAAAGACACTTTCCTTTTAATTACCCACTGAGCTGTCGCTGCTCTCCATATTTCAACCGCTGTTGTTGCAATTAGGAAAAAGATTTGTGTTGCCCAGAAAAATCTGCACTTATCCCAAACTGCATGACACACTCTTAGTTGTTTTTTTTTTTTTTTTTGCTTGAACGTGTCTCCTGCATGCTCTGGAGGTCCAGAACCATAAATCCCTCTAAAGACGTACGCGTGAATGAAATGAAAAGTTCATCCGTCATGGCACTAAATCCTCCCTCGTGCCCGTGGTTGAACCCAGAGCGGAATAATTCCGCCCACCCTTTGTCGTGACCCAGCGAGGGATGGCCGCCCGCAATTGTGTTCTTAAAAATATGGGATGAAGCTAACTGGGCAAATCCTGAACCTGTCTCATGCAGGTTTTCCTCACACGGCGGTAAGATAATCCTCGGCCTCCCGGGCTTTTTGGAGTTTGTTACGCCACTCTGCGGCGCTGACTCTCCGCTTCGGACCAAAACTAAACCTTTAAATGGGCACGCGTCAGAAAAGTTGGATTTGAAAGCGTCGTCGACGGTCGATGATCCGCGAGGGAAGAAATTCTTTTCTGTATAAACTGCAGCACAAACAAGAAATCAAATCTTTGGTTGCATTAAGTCATCAGTGGGGCCCCCCAGGGGTCTTGTTGGCCCCGCCCCCCGCCCGGTGCATTGTGTATGCAATCTAGTCTGGTACGACCCAGAAACAAATCGGTACACGTGTGCCGGCGGGAGAAAAACACTGGGAACAGGGCTGAGGAGCAGCTCAACTAATCTTCCCAGAAAAGAAAGATATAACACACTCAGTCGTTAAAGCGCGACTCGCGTTTTCCAGCGAGCAGCCGACAGCGGAGCGAGGTGCGGCGCGCTAAATGGAAATGGATCGCTGCGCGGCACGAGCGAGCCAATAACGGCGTCATTATCCCGCACAACAAATATAGAAAACGTCGCTTCGGCCGCAGCTTGTTTGAATTATTTCCAACGAGCAAAGCGCTTTGAGGCCCGAGACGCCGACGATCCCTCCGCTGAGCGCGTGCAGAAACACACGGAGGCCACGCTGAGCGAGCGAACACACACTGTCCATGAAAGGCTTGTGTTTTTTCCTTTTTAGAATAAGACGCTGCTCGAGGTAAAAAGCCGCGCAGGGGTGTGTGTGTGTGTGTGTGTGTGTGTGTAAGAATTACACTCGGGCCTGCAGTGCGCTCCAAACAAAATCCAATCTCATACACGCATTTTCTCAATTGCTGTCAAATTGTTGTTGAGCACGCAGTTGTGTGTCAGTGCCACGGAACCGCGCGGACGGCGAAGCATGAACGAGCGTTGTGTTGTTAGCGGCGGCGGCCTCGTCAAACCGTGATGCGTGGAGCCGGGAGAACGCAGGTGTTTGGGAAAAAAAAGCCCCGGGAGCTCAGCCACATCCCCCCGGCTCTTCCCGGCGTTCCCAGGCTGGATGAGACGTATCCCTCCCTAACCTTCATCAGATCCTCGCGCAGAAAAACCTCGTCCTGTCGACGCGAGCAAACATCTGGCGGCGGCGAGCGGAGCTTGGCGTTTGCGGTGACAGCAGGTTCATCTTAGAAAGAAACCTGAAAAGTGTGTTTCCCTGCGTGTAGCGTGAAACTTTTTTTTTTTTTTTTTTGTAATGAGGAAGAGGAGGGAGAGCAGGAGCACTTCAGGATTCGCCGTCCAAAGGAGGGACGGTTCTGTCTGAGCGGCGATTGTCTCTGGACCGACGCCAGCGGGGGAGAAAAGGTTTTTCCAGAAAACCGGACAGGCGGCTAAATGACGGCGTGAAGGATTTGTGGAATTAATTGGATTGGCAGAGCGTCAGCGGAGAGTTTTATTCACAGTGGCCACTTAACGTCAGGCAGGAAGTTAATTCACAAAAGTAATACTTTATTATTTTTTTGTAATATTTGGAGGGTTTATTAACAAACTTAAAGAAACTTAGTTTTGCTGGAGTGTGAATCGTTTGTACCACAACCTCAAATGCTGAATAATCAAGACAAAACAGTTTGATGATGTGATTCAGCAAAAAACAACTGAACTGTAAAATACATCATAACAGTTTCAACATGAACACAAGGTATGCTGAGAAATTATTGATGAGTTTAAACATGCATTGATCGCCTTTTTTTGTGGGGGGGGGGGCAGCATTAGCCATATTTTGCGGCTAAGACGTTAGCTTGTTAGCTGGTCCTTAAACTTGGGGTTAATGGGATGAAACCAAGGTAGGTTGAAGCTAACAGAACACAATGTGAACCCGTGAACCCTGTCCCTGTGTGTGTGTGTGTGTGTGTGTGTGTGTGTGTGTGGGACTGAATCTTGTGTTTCTGGCAAAGATACAAGAGCCGCTCGGTGAATTTCAACGTCATGCGCTCGCTCCGCCTCAACTCAGCCGCTGAGAGGAAGTGAGTTACATCCTCAGGAGAAGAAGAAGAAGAAGAAGAAGAAGAAGAAGAAGAAGAAGAGGAACCCACCGGTGTTAATGTCGCGCCGCGGTTACATAAGAAGCTTTCGGGTTCACTCCGGTTCGAGCTTTCTCAGGTATCAGGCAGATCTACATTCCTCTCGCGTCGTCCCGGTCCCACCCGGGGGGGGTGGGGGGGGTGAAACTCTCCACGGCAACACATCACCTCAGGAGTCTTGCGTAACCCCCCCCCCGCGCTGGCTCGCGTCCAACCGCGCTCCCTCGCATCGCCGGTGATTCATCGCCGGGCCCTCCTTGATCCCGACTGCAAATAGGCCCTTATCAGTCAAGAACCCGCCGTTTGAGAAATCCATCCTCTTTTTTTTTTTTTCTTCTTCTTCTTCTTCTTCATACGTGCCACTCGCTCGTAAAGGAATTCCAATAAGACGACATAAATCAGGGCTAACGCGGCCCCGCTCTCAGGGCACAGTCCACATGGACCTGGCGGCGGGCCGGCGAGCGGGACCGTGTTGTGAAGCGGCGCTTGTAAAAGGAGTTATTTGATTTGGCTGGTCAGCCACAACCGCTATGGTTATGTTCAACATTCTTTAGCTAATGGTCCATGTTACAGCGAGTCTGCACCGGGGGGGAAAAAAAAAAAAAAAAAAATTTTAAAAATGGCAGCACTTTGAAACTGCCTCATTCTGCTCCGTCAGCCTGTGTGTTGACCTGTGGAAATATAAAGTACAATATGTTCTCAGTGAGACAGGCTGAGTGCATGCACAGCACCATTAAGTTTCCCCATAGGTTAACACACTCATCGTGCTTTATTAAAATACACCGACATGACGTTCAGCGCCTGTCGGTTCCACTGCCCCCCCCCCGCTGCCACAGGTGCTCTTGAGCAAGGCAGGGCCGACAGGTGAGGCTGTGTTTGTCCTGGGCGTCCACTGCTCTGCTCCTGAAACTACAGCAGGTAAATAAAGCGGGAAGGGATTTATTTGATAATAAAGGTAAATACAAGTCTGCAGTCACGCAGTAAAGCCTCTGCATCAATATAATAATACACACTGCAAGCTGTTCCACATCTTTCTTCAAGATATATCAAACACAAGACTCCGTTTTTTTTTGCGTCGGCACATTTGGTGTCTGTGGAAACTTTAAAATGAAGTTGTATGGATTCAGGGCGTGTTTGGTTTTGTAATGAGCGCAGCTCCGGCGGGTCAGAGAGGCTACAAACATGAAAGACAGCGTGATGGACTGTTTAACAGCTGTAGTTCCACCAGCGCTCAGTCTGAGCCGAATATAAAAACCTATAAAGGGGGAAAAAAAATATTTGCTTAGTTGCGTTATCACGCAGCTCCACCTCCTGCCACCTGGCGCAGGTAACGTTTGGCTCGACCGAAAACACCCGGGGCTTCGCCGGCCTCAAATACAGCCATCACTCAGCCGCCTTATTTCTTTGTATCGCACGTCCGCCAGCAGCAATCAGGCTGGGTGTCACTTTCAGACGCCGTCCATTACGGTCGGGGGGCAGCACGAGACGGATCCCCGGTATTATTCCACACCGACGGCCAAAATGCAGGCGCTGGCGTCCGGCCACCGTCGCTCACTCAGAGTAAAGGTTTGTGAAAACACTCCCGTGGCCTTTTTTTTTTTTCTTTCTTTCTTTCTTCCCCACATGTAGTTTGCTCCCGAGTATCATTCATCATTCAGACAAGTCTGTGGGCGCTCTGCCGTGCAGGAGCAAGGGCGGACAGGAGTCAGTTACACCACAGCTGATATAATAACAACAAACCCCCAGGTGCTGTGTTTACAGGCCTCGACCATCAGGGCGCACCTTACTCCGACTCAGGCGGCACGTGGCCTGGAATTAATTTGAATAAAACATATTTGCAGAAATAAACTTGTCACTTAGAAACAGGAAGCAGTTGTGCTGCGGCGTTTTTCTGCACCAGGAACTCGTCCAAAAGTTTTAAGTACTTCTTACCATATGGTCATTGCCGTGCCGTCCCCTCTGATTTATATATGGTGAGCTGTTGGAGGCCGACCTGACTGTACTTACTGTACGTACTCTGTTTATGCAGCGATGCAGCAAGTATTTACATATACCATCAATTGTTCCACTCAGTGAGTACTTTTTCTGCATGTGAGACCGGTGAGGAATAACCTCAGGTCCGGTCCGTCGACATTTACTGTAAATGGCGACTGACCCGACCGCTGTCCAGGGTGCTGAATGTCGGGGGCTGTCCGGTCCAGTACCCGGAGAATCCCGCCGGGAATCCACCACGGCTTCCCCCTTATGTGAGGTACATTTACTTGTTTTGCGTTGGCTTAAATGATGTGTCTTCTCTGCACAGTATTACAATAATATAAATACAAAAAAAAACATTCTGCAAATGCACTGTGTGTATTTTTTTTTTTTCCCGCCAGCTTAAAAACTTTGGAGCAAGATCCACTGACAGCCCAGGGAGCGGCGCACTCCCAGGAAAAGGTCGATTTTGGTCCAGACCTGCAGGGAACGCTCAGTCATCACATCCACACAAAGAAAACATCGTGTTAGACTGTGATCTTTGTCAAAACACCAAATAATCAAATATCCTTTTGCATCACGCCAGTCCAGCTTTTCATAAGACGTGGAGAATCTGAGCCCAGGTGAACTGCAGCGGCCCGTCACATGACTTTCTTTTCTTTTCAGCGTGTCTTAAGTAAACTCCCCCGTGGCCTGTCGCTGTTTGACAACGTTTGAGCTTTTAATATCTTTCTGTGTAAAGTTGCCCGGTCTGCAAGTCTGCACCGCAACACACACACACACACACACACACAAAAAGAGAGTTTGTCATCGTCGGTCAAAGATGATAAATTACTGGTCCCGGTGCCAAAACCCTCTTTACTGGCCTGTTAATGCCTCCACAAGTTATAATGCTGCGTACTCAGCCTTGAAATAAACACGGAGAGAGATTGTTTCACTGCAGGTGAAACGTCCTATCACGAGCAGCCAGGAAGTGACTGCGACGTTAACGTGCGTGTCGGCAGCATTCGCTGAGACGAGGCTCTGAAGACGACAAAACCGCGTCTTCAGGAATCACTCGCGCGATCTTTTTCTTTCCAGCAGCGCCGAGACACGAGGCCCGAGGATCGGCGAGCCGGCTCGCCACATTAACCGCGACATTTAACATTTAACACAAGAGCTGCGCTCGAGCCTCGATAACGGCGAGCATCTGTCGCGCTCAAGCGTCCTTGAGCGACAAAGCCGAATTTCTGCCGACTGCAAAAGATGGCCTCCGCCCAAACAGCAGCACAAAGGAGACGCAGTAAAAGAGAATAGGTGGACGCTCGCGTCGCAAATCTGTGAAAACACGTCGCGTTTTACATTTTCACTTCAATACTTTTATAATTTTCCCTGCTTTACAAGTCATGTGTCATCTAACGTGTCGTTTGTGCGTATCTGCAGTGTTGAAATGTTGAATTGCACAAAGCGGGTTAAGGTTAAGGACGATGTGACGATCAAACACGACGAGCTTCAGAGCGGGCATCTCGTTTCTCACCTCCTCACCGCGCGAAGAGGCCGCGACTCCTGGATGATCCGCTTGTAAAAGTTACGTAAATCGATGGAAGCGACACACACACACACACACACACACACACACACACACACACACTCCTCAGGGCTTCATCTGTGCTAAAAACACGAGTGAAGCATATTCAGGCGACATGTTTGTGCTCGGTTGCTCATTAATATTAATTTGCACCGTTTTCCCCGCGGATATATAACAAGGCAGAGCATCGCCCGTAACCGTGGCAACCACTGACCAAACATGATGGGGCTCGGGGTTGACCCGTGAACCCCCCCCCCGCTTGCTTTGGATGCTGCGGTTTGATCGATGTCAACTCTGTGAGGAAATTGCATCACAAAGCGTGCGAATGGAGTCGCCGTGACGACGGGTGTCTTATCTGTGACTCCAGCGTGTCGTGCTTTGTGTGTGCGTGTGTGTGTCTGTGCACTATACTGTGTGTGTGTGTGTGTGTGTGTGTGGGTGCTGTGGAAGTGGGTCACGCCTAATCAAGGGGAAAGACGTCTCTATCAGTGTCAGCTCCCGACAGGTGATCGGCGAAACAATGATCTGGCCTGACGTCGCCTCGTCCGTTCATAACGCTGTTTGCTCGGAGACTCTGATTCCGCAGATAAATCACAGATGCACGTGATTTTTTACGGTGTTTTCTCCGCCCACGTGATCCATTAACCCAGAGCGAGTGCCGCGTATAAGTTACCTTAAATTAATTGTTAATTAGGAGAAATTTAAATGTGCAGAAAGGGTCAGAGCCTGCAGATTAATAGAGGCAACAGATGATTAGAGAGTTTTCAGAGAGGAGAGGTTTGAATCTGCAATGTTCACTGCATTCATTTCTGTTTTGATTTGGTTTTCATTTGAGCAGCAAGTTTTACATGAAACGCACCCTGGCGGCTGTTTTTGTTTGGTGGTGAAGATGTGAATCTGATTTACTCATTTCTGCACGATTGATGTGACGTCGGCTGACATTTTTTTTTTCCATTTAATCGCCTTTAAAGGAAAACAAGGATCCATCTGGGGTTTTGTTTTGATCGAAAGACGCGCTGCACGTTACAATATTTGATTCTAGGTATGAATGATATCACGTACTGTCGCATAATCCTCTAATATGTAACGCAAAAGAAGTGATATTTCTTTCAGTGAGCGGTAACTTGGCAGTGACCATAATTTGCACCCAGGAACGCTTTTTTATTTCTCGGAGACCCAGATCATTTGATAAAACAACACACACACACACACACAGTAAGTGAGAAATGGACGTCCCATCAGAACCCCTTTGAACCTAATCTATCAAGTGGACAGTGGACGGCCCGTCCCGAACCGAACGCGTCAGCACTTTCCTCCCGCGGTCCCAACTTCCTGGATGTCGCGTCAGCAAAGCCCTGCCAACTGTGTCAGGGGTTACGCGCTGCCCGACGCCGCTAATTCTTGACTGGCACTATTAGACTGTCGTTATATTGGGATTTGACCCCCCCCCCCCACCCCCACCCATCATCTCATCTGACACCACCCTCGCTCCTCCCCAGGCGAGACAGCGGCTCTATTTTCGGCCCCCGGGCCAAATGCTTGACATACTAATTATATAAGGGCGCGCTCTTTCGCTGCTCCGTTTCTCAGCCCTGCTGGAGTTTAGCGTTACGCTCGCGCAAATCGTGCAACATATGCAAAACTCACGCCGTTATTTTCTGCTTTTTCGAAACATACGCACGCTGCAGTGCATTTGTATATTTAGCAGGCGGATACATGAACTGATGTGCAGCGGCTGTGGATAGTTTTCAGAGCTGTGATGGGGAAAAGTGGAAAATTGGACCATTTTACTCTTAGAAAATGACGGGAGATTTGGTAGCAAATTGCAGCACTTTTATCTGTTGAGGTGTTTCTGCGTGGAGACGCATGTGTGCGTCCTGCAGAGCCGGATGTTTCCATACATGCACCGATCAGCCACGACTCTAATGCTGGTTTTAAATGTCGCGGCCATTTGCATGTTCGCGCTTTACAAAATCTGTGCGTTTGTTTGCATGTGCATGCGAGAGGCTGCGTGTAATTGGACAGCGTTTATGTAGCACTGCAAGCGCACACGTTGGGCGTCAGCATCTTTGCAAAAGACTCTTCGACACACAAACTGAAAGAGCCGGGCGTCGACCCAGCGACCGGCGGCGGACGAGCCGCTGCAGCTCGGGTGAGATCGGGGTGGTGTTCCTCATGGCTCCGCTCACGGTCCTCTCCGGTTCTCAATATTCATGAATGAGCTCCTCCTCTTTGAAAGAGCTGAGCTCAGACACGGGTAACCCATTACTTTCTTTTCAACACACTTTATGAAAACACATTTTGTTTGCTCTTGTGAGTGTTTTGTGAGGAAAGTGCGATGTAAAAATGCCTGTAATTTCCAGAAATGCAGTGTCTGTGTGCAGCTATACATGTCTACAGCTCTGCCTGCTTATCACAGTGCTACAAACAACTCTGTACATGCATGCACCTGATTCAATGTGTGTGTGTGTGTGTGTGTGTGTGTGTGCAGCTAACAAGCAAGGCAGCAGCTGACAGAACACATTATTCAAACCACGCTCATCCCCCCCTCTGCTAAAACCTGACATTCAACTGCAACATGAGCCACTACTGCAAGTACTGTAGTCACAACACGCACACGCACACACACACACACACACACACACACACACACACACACACACACAGAGGATTTGGTCCACTGTTTGCTTGCACCGTTGTTCCCACAAGCCCCTGTGGGACTCGACTCCAGGCCTTTGCAAGGTGTTGTTACTGTTCTCGGCTTATTAATCAAATATTTCACCTGGGCCGCGGCCGGATTATTGACAGACAATGAAGTGAGGCGGATTTGTTGCTTCCTGCCGAGGAGCGTCCTCTGTCCTTCCTCTGTTGTTACACGTGGGGCGGCACTCAAGGATTTTTTAGCAACCCCCTCCTCCCCTGCAGCTTTGGAGCTACAAGGACAAATGAATTCAAAATTGAAGCAAAATTGAGGCAGGAGTTCGTATCAGCTCTGCAGGGATTATTCTGTGTGTGTGTGTGTGTGTGGGTCATTTGAAATTTTATGAAATGAGCAGGATGTTGTAGACTGCAGATACAATCTCTGTGTGTGGAAGCAGCCAGAGATCCAGAATGCCAGGCGTTGCCGAAATGTAACCAGGATATACAGTACGGTATATCACGCTTTTACACCGAACATCATTTTCCAAGCCGAGACGGCCGTTTTATCACTGACACATTAGATGAAATGGAAACTTATGGTTGTCTTGTGCATCATTCTGCACGCGGCGTTCCTGTAATTCAGCCTGATATATTTGACCGTTCGGAGGACCGGGGCAATGTGACAGCTTCATCAGACGTTAGCGGTGGAACTTGCTGCCAGGCTGCAGGAGCTTCTGATAAGAGTGATGAATGAGGGCGTGTTTTAGTGTGGGGTTTTTCCTTTAACGCGCGATGAATGCAAGATAGACGAAGATGAAGGACGATGACAGACGGTGATTGATCTGAGCGACTGAACCGGGGCGGGACTGAAGACTTACTCAACTAAAGCTTTTGCTTGGGGGAGAAAAAAAAAAAAAAAAGGATCAAGATTTAATTCGATGCCGCGATGTTGCAAAGGATCGTCTCCATAATCCCGATTTTTGCAATTCATACTCAAACAAAAACAAATATGCTTTGCGTTGCAGCTGATTCAGAAACCAGGACAAGACCACACACGATCTGCTGATGCTGAGCTCGCCGCCGTTCACTGCCCATGAAGAATGTTATCTATTCTTACCTATTCATAACTGGAAAGAAATGCGGAGGCGCCCGGTCAAGGTTGAGAGCCCCCCCCCACACACACACACACACACACACACACACACACACACACAGTGGAAGAGAAAAACAAAAGATCGTGGTCGTAAACAGACTGGAAGCAGCTGACTGTGAGGAATGGTTTTCTGTTTGAATGAATGAAAGCTGAAATAGGCCCGTGTGTTTTTCCTGTGCGCTCATGCGACAGGGCAAATAATTGATTCCTCTTACGGACACGGAGACAGTTTGTGTGTAAGTAGAATACTGTATATGTACTGTACACCATTAGCTATACTGATGGTTTTCAAGAGCTGCGGTTGAAGCACATTCTTCACCTGAGGAACAACTGGTCAAGAAGAAAAGCTTTCTGCCAAAAAACCCAGCTTGCAGGGCAGCAGATGTAGTTTAGCATTAGCTTTGTTTGTTTGTTTGTTTGTTTGACATCACTGGACAAAATAAACAACCTCACCTCAGCCTTAATTTGATCCACAATTTCTACTAAAGATTAAAACGGAAAGTTGTGCTTGCAGATTGTGTCATTGTGTCGAGGTGTGTGTTTGTATGCGGTGAAGAATGGGAGGGTGCCTGAGTTTATACACACATGTGTGTGTGTGTGTGTGTGTGTGTGTGTGTGTGTGTGTGTGTGTTCAGCAGCCGCCGCCGCACAAAAAAAGCAGCAAAACAAAACACAACGTCTGAGCTTTCCGGCATCCACGGTAAATATTGACATCTGTGATGGCGGCGCGGAGACACGCCCGGCGTTGTGTGGGTTCATGTTGTGCGTGTGAATGTCGGTTTAAAGAAACATTAGGAATCGTGTCTGCGCTGCCGGTGCACGCCGAGTCCCGTCCCGTCCCCGGCACCTGTGGAGCGACTCGCTCGTCGTGAAGAACTCCACGCCGTTTATCTCGTCCTCGCAGCCGTCCTCCATTCGTCGTGAGTCACAGTAACACAACACTGTTACCACGAGGACATGAGACGACATGACGACGACTGCCTCTCCAGATGATAATCTGCAGCTCCTCCCCCAGGCTGAAACTTCTATTATAAGACTTTCATTCTCACAGCGAGAGAGACGTGATCACCTATCAGAGCTCCCGCTCGCCTTCCTCCGCCCCCCAGTGTATTTTAAGTCTCCCTCCTCATTTCCTTTTCTCCATTACTTTGTTAAACCGGGAAGAAATGTGTGTGATATAATATATATATATATATATATATATATATATATATATATATACGGCGTGTAAAAAATAATTGCTGTATTTGTCAGACTCCTCAGGAACCTGCAGGGCGCTGACTCCTCACGGCAGTGATCACATCAGTATCACCGTCTCTCTTTCCTACCCATCACCCATCACCCCTCCCATGATGCCCCCCCCCGAGCCTTTGGAGGATGTTTCACGGTTGAACTCACTGGCTCTTGGTCCCGGGGGCCGCCGCTGCCCGCCATCCAAAGAATAGATCAAATGTGAGGATGCACGCAACGCAAGTCAGCGATAAACTGGGGCCAGTTATTGTCTTTGTTCTTTCGCCCCCACACCGCGGGGCCCCAGCGAGCCGGCCCCCGGCCCCCGGCCCCCGGGAGTCCAGATAGGCGACGCGGGCCGACGGCGGTGCGGACGTGATGTCGGAGGACGGGGGTGTTGGGAGCGCACGGAGCAGCGGATCAAACGCTCGTGGGAAAAAAAAAAAAAAGAAAGAAAAGACGTCAGCCGTCTGGTTCTCCAATCACCCTGAAAGCACCATGAAGTTTTTATTTTTATTTTTATCCTATATCCATAAGACCAAGCTTGCAATCATCCCGTTACAGTATGTGGAGCGGGCCGTCGCCATGGCAACACGCAATAAAGAAGTCTGGGAGAATGAGTCCTCTGGGGGAGGGGGGGGGGGCAGTGCAAGCGAGGTTGCACTCAAGGTCATGTTTGCTCTGACCCCTGCGGCCTTGTTACAATATATATGACCCATTTACGTCTCCATCCAGCGCGGCGGCTGACCTTGGCGTTTATGAGGCCGCGGCGGCAGAAAAGCCATCATACAATTGGCCTGATTCATGTGACACGTCGGCTAAACAACGGGCTTGTTACCCTCGACACACCTGCCTCGCCCGCTCGCGCCGGCCGCCGTATATCTGCTCGCCCGAGATGTATTAGCCGCGGGCCCAAGGCGTTATGTTGACAGGTAGATTTAGTTACCTGTTAGGATCGATACAAGCTGCCGCGCCGGTTAGCGGACGCGGCAGCTTCATATATGTCGCTGACATTTTCCCAGATGACATTATAGATTTTGTGCAGCTCCGGCTCCTCTCTGAAAGTTTGTCGTATTAAAAGGCCGTTAAACGAATGGAAAGAAGCGTAAATCATCGCTCAGTGTTTGTCCGCGACTCTTCTGACGCGTCTCGCCTCCTGCCAACCGTTTCCTGTGACCGGCAGTTAAAGCCGCGAGATGAAAGGAACGTTCGAAAAAACAGTAAACGTGGCACGTCCAGCGTCTGCTTCCCCCCGACGCCCCGCGGAGCCTCCTACCTCGGCGTCGGGCGGGGGGCCGGCTCATCGAGGTGACTGACAGGTGTGTGTGGACTCCACACACACACACACACACACACACACGTACGCCACAGTGGATGTTTTCTGGTCTGCATCGTGCTGCGTTGCTACGACCAGCCTCCGTCACGTCGCTAAGAAAATGTCAGACAGTACAACTGTGAACGTCTTCTTTTTCCAGCCTTTATTTTCTCTTCAGGTTGGTCTGTCAGCGCGTTGAGGTGCAGAATAATTATAATTAGTGATTCATAATGATATTTTTGGGGGATTTATTGTTTTTCCGCTGCTGCTTTAGACGTGACCAGTGCCGGCCCTCGCCTGTTTACGGCCCTTTGACTTTGGGGGCCCCTGCTGCACCCCCACTATGATTTACTTCTGTCGATACTGTCACGCCCCTACTGTAGATCTGTTTCATTAGCTCTGGGCTCTTCCTTTGGCGACAGGGGCCCAAAGCCGGCGCCTAATTTGTTGTGGTTGTGACCCTTTAAATGAGACGTAAATGTCACGCGCGGTTAATAATCTGCAGCCGCCAATTCTCTTATCTCCTTCTCCGTCTTTGTTGCTGAGCGCTCTTTGCTGCGGCGTCCATGTTCCGCCCGTCAATCAAGCTGCGTGGGGGGGCGGAGCTGAGACGTCTGCACGCTCCGTCAGATTGTTGTTTTAATTTGACCTTCAAACTAAAGTAGAAGATAGAAAAGTTTGGGGATTTTAGTCCCGCACACACGTCAACAAAAATATTCTCTCTCCTGGAATCTCAGATTACAGCGGTTAACATACGCTGCCACTTCCACTCGACACTATTTAGACATACACGGGCAGCAATTTGTGGAAACATTTTAACGTTCATACCGAGAATTAGAAAATCCTCATGAAAGAGTTTAAGAGCAGAAATATTTTCCTGCAATATGAGACGCTTGATACCGGAGGAATATTTCTGTCACGGATGTGGAAAGTGCGGTTCACTGTGCCGTTTGGTGATAAAACTGCTGAGGGAAAAAAAAAAAAAAAAAGCAAACGTCCCCTTGAACGTCGCGGGAAAGTAGTTTTGATTCAGTGTTTTCTTGACAAGTTTTAGAAGCTCCTTCCTCGGCAGCTCGGCTCGTCTTTGAACACACAAACACCCTCCCACTCGCTGCCACACACTTTCTGACTTCGTTTTCTGCCTCCTCCTGTTCATATTCACTTTATTTCCGGCAGATTTGCTTAGATTCTTTCATACAGCTCAGTTGCTTTATTTTGTGTTTTTATTTGTTTTCTTTGACCAGTGCAGCTCGTGAATTAAAATACAACAGAGAATATGAAATGTGAAAAGTTTTCTGTGCAACTCGATTACTCTCAACAGAAAACATCGGCTCGAAAACAAATATCAAAGACGCATCCATGCAAGGTCTTGACAGTCGATTCAACACAATTAATCCCCAGGTTGCCCCCCACCCCCCACCCTGACCCTCCACTCTATTTTCCCAGCATTCCCCCTGAGGCAGCCGCGCAGCGTGGGTCCCAGCTGCATGGAAGCGAGCCTGAGTGCATCTCGCCGTTGCCATCGCAACTTGGTGAGCCACAGGCGTCTCCGGGCGCCGAGCACGAGGATATATGTTGTGTTTACGCAGAGAAAGAGCAATGCGGTGATTAAAAAAGAAGGGGGGGGGAACACACGCACAACCAGACCCCCACAGAAGATGACAACGCTTCGTTTGGAAATTCAAAAGCAGCATTCAGAGCCAAGAGATGTCTGAGCCCGGGTGTCATTTTGTATGAATAATTCCCTTTATTTGATTATGCACTTTCAAAAGTTGGCTCTTTTGATCAAAACAGTGTCAGGCTGTTCGCAGGTGCAGCCTCGTCCTTGCGGCGCCGGTATTTCACGGCTGAAGCTGCGTTTGAAGAGTTCTGTTCCAAAATGCTTTAAATTCACTGTGGGGGGAAATAAAAGTTATGATTCGATATTTCTAAAACACGGAGACGCTCGTCTGCAGCGGCCTAAACGCGCCGGGGGAATAGGCTGTTAGTTTTAATTTTGTTGTTACGTCTAAATGAGAAGCTGTTGGTTCGAATATAACGCAGACTCACAAAGAGAGAATCGTGTCAAGTGAAAGACTAACACTGGTGACGTGCCCTTGAGCAAGACGTGAGAGGAGCTGTGAACGTATGTCATTGAGGAGGAGGTCAGGTGGTCGTTGTATATGGAGCAACAAGGTGCATGCTGGGAAAAGCGTCGAGATAGATTTGTCTTCCAATTATCTTTGCTTCATTTATCCATGATAACACAATCTCATTCGCACGCTTGGTGTTGTAACCATGACGACGGAGGGAATTAAACCTTCACCACGTGGTTTTTGTTGTTATCGTGATAATAAAGGCTGTAAGTCTGTCCTTGGCTTTAACTCCCTCGTTAGCAGATGAAGCAGCTGATTAAGTAATTTTTTTTAAAATGAATTACAACTACAACATCAGTTCTTATCCCAGCGATTTCCAATCAGCATCTTTCTTGGAGCTTCATCCCACAGTCCAATCAGAGTCTGCAACCGAAAACCAAAGAAACAAAGTGAACACGCTGCAATTATCTGACAATGAGCACGCTGATGATAAGCTACTTAGCAATCGGGGCCTCTTAATAAGTATTTATTGGAGGCTAATAGGCCGTGGGCTCATGAATATGCAACCATTAGCAGGTAATTGCTAATTAATTAGCTTTGCACGCTCATCCAATTAGAGAAATATGAGGCCATTAAGGAATAACCAATCGGTCGTTAGTGTCAAGTATGCAAATAAATATTTACTCATTAGGAGGGGGAACTCTATCCAAGGAAAATAATGGGGGAGTGGGAGTTTTTGTCCAACTTGGCAGGTTGAATAAAATGTTGGACTGCCGTCGAGCCAAAGCCAAACTGTCCGGATCTATATCTTTGCTTCCTGAATTCATCAGAAAAGAAAAAGATAATCTACATGGAACCAAAAAAAAGCTTTACACAAAGCTAACCGTTAACTCCTGACTAATCATTAACCTGCTTTAGATTTCACGTTTGCTTCGTGCACTTCCGGAGGCGATTATGTCAGTTTACAGTGCAGCTGAACAATTTAACAAAACTCGTCTTTATTCAGCATGACAAAAAATCCTACTGAGCGCTGGCCGCTGGAGGAGAGACGGAGGACACAGAAAATATATTTCCAGCACTGAAAGATGAAGATGTTTACTTAATAGTTGTAATTATAAAATCTGTAATCATTGAAATCAATCATTGAATCAAATCATTGAAAGAGTCCAAACTCAACACACAATCGTCTTTACTTTTCCTTTACTTTACAACTTCATGTGCACATGAACGCTCCACCAGGTGTGGGCGATCTGGACTGTACCAAATAAGATTTGTGGGGGGGAGGGAGGGAGGTGATGTGTTCTCTTCTTTGTATTTTGTGTTTCGCAGTTTTGTCCAACACTGACAACATTCACTCAGGTTGAATTTCATGTGTTGTTACGTTGCGTTTGAAGCCGAAATGAAAAAAAATGCACATCGCAAAGTGACTTGGGTGTTTTGTCTCCCCCCTTTCTAATATGAAGGTGGTCTTGACCAGGAAGTATTTAAAACTGCTGTTCCCTTCATTAGGGTTTTGTCTGTGGGCTGGGGAATCCACCTGAGGTTTGTCATTGTTTAACAATTATGTGTTTGCACCATGTGCAGCTAATTAGTGAAAAAAATCAGACCCCTGAACTGTTTCTCCACCGTTTGTTGCTCCAAACCTCCCTGAACGTTGGATACCTGTGACAACGTGGACTAGTTTTGACCGGGTAAGTTCATGCTCGGCCTTACTGCTTAAGAACCCGTTTGTATGAAACGAGTGCAAATGTTTGAACCCCCTCCCTTTGCCTGTGTGGTGGGAAACCGATATTGTAAGTGTATTTTTTAAAACAGCTGTTCACGTCATTGGCTTGAGAAGAGCAGGCCGCGCTGCACGGCCAGTGAGGTGATTCAAGCGACGTTTATCGAGCAAACTCCAGTTAAAGTTGGGCAGTAACAGAGCTGTCTCCTTGTGAATGTCAGTGAAACAGTGAGCCGTATAAATAACAATGACGGTTTTGGTCTCAAGGCAAAGATCCTCATGCAGCCGCAGTTTTTACGACGGCAATGCATGTTTACACAGTTGAAAGGCAAAAGGACAGTGACAGGCTCTTCTAAAGAAGGCTGTGTGTGTGTGTGTGTGTGTGTGTGTGTGTGTGTGTGTGCGCACACATACGCTTGTTTTTATATCTCTGTGGGGACAAAACTTGACGACTCATCGGTAGAGGCTGCTTTTTTTGGAGGGTTAAGACTTGGTTAATAATTTGGTGGCATCCAAGCTGAGCTGCATATTCATGATTTTTAACTTTTAACAATGACTTGAGCTGCAAATCAAGGAACATGGGCACGAGGACTGACCGACCACATCAGAGTCTGCTCATGGATCCGGCTGACGTAGTTGGACTAAGACGCTAAGACAGTAATTCCCTGGTAGCCAGCTGTGTCAGGCCGGATGCAGCTTGCTGACAGCAGACTTGGCACTGACAGACTCGATGTGATCCAGTTCTGGCTCAGGTTTGGTGAACTTTTAGGGAAGCGAGACTTGATCTAATTTTGAGCTCTGGCAACCAACCGCGTTGTATTTAGGCCACTTTTGGGCTGATTACATAAGACATTTTTGAGGCTCAATTTAATATTTAGTAAAGACATAGATTTTTTCCAAACCATGGATCTGCTATATGTTTAAATTTGATTTTCAAGCAACTACGTGCAGAATATTTTCTGTGATTATAAAAGTTTTAGCCCACAGTGGAGCAATATGGTGGTTTTTAACTAAACAACACTCCAATCTCTCCAAATAAAATAAAGAGAGACTGTAAAACCTTCAAATAAGTGATTCTTCCAAATAATCCTGAACACTACTGTACAGGTATTCGGTTTCATCTGCCAAATTATACCGGGAAGGCCACGCAAGTCTGACAGAAATCTGACAAAAGAACGACAAGGCGACAAAGGCATCTGAGGTTGTGCTAAAACTGCCACCGCGCGCCGATAAAAATAGGATCAGACCGATCGCAGTCGTTCGCTCCGAGCAACACGACGCGACCCGTCCTCAGCATCCAGAGCCTCCACATACAAACAAACCTTCAAACGTGTCTGTAAATTAACCCCGGCATCTCAATGAGACCTGAAAATAAATTCCTTTTGTTGATTTCTACCCTCCACTTTCCAGTTTTGGGGCAGGGAGCAGGAGAATAAGGAGCAGGAGCGAAGACTCTCGTCCCGCCGCTGCAAATAAAAAGCAAATAAATGCACAGTTTCATCAAAGCAATATGTAAATGACGGCACTCTCAGGACGGGGTCTCCTCGAGGACCTGCTACAGTAGCACAGCTGAGTCGCTGAGGGTTTGCCGTTTATTTATTTCTTTTCTTTTTTTTCATCACTGTTGTCTTCGTGGAGGCTCGGCTGAGGCAAAACGAAAGCAACGCCCCGTAGTCGTGTCGTGGAGAAGAGGAAATTTATGCCTTTAATTAAGAAAGTTGCGTGGCCTTGGAGGGATGTTACGCCGTTGGCGTCACCCCGGGAGCTAGAAAGTCGCGCTGATGTGTGTGTCGGCGGAGTCTAGCGTATTCACTGCGGTCTTGGGGGTTTTTCTTTACGGACGAAGGAAATGGCAGATGGAAAAAGATAAATGTCGTGAACCCCAAAGCGGGAGCCAGACTACGGCGGAAAGTAGAAAGTGAACGATAACTAAGAGAGAAAGAGAAGCGAGAAAGACGACTTAATAAGAGAGAGACTAATGAAAATGAAATACAAAGATGAGGAGATGAAGGTGAGGTAGTTAAAAGATAGATGAGTACAATAACAGTAAACTCAAAATGAGCATTCGCTTTAACAGCACAGTAATAAAGTAATAATCCTCCATATTGACTCGTAAATATTTGCATTGCCAGAACATTTCTGTTTTCTGGTTGCATTTTTTGATAAATAAAACAGTAGAGGTAAAATTGTAGTAAAACTGACAGATTTTAATCTGATATTCGGTCACTTAAGAGCAGAATAATCCCTGTCACAACCCAGAAAAACACACCGCTCGTATAAATATCAACATTCAAGCTAGCTGTTAGCTTGTTAATAGCTAGCACGAAAGGAGACGGCTGTTTACACATTCATCATAAGCAAATATTTACATTATAATTCATTTGGGATAATTATTCTCTCTTTTTGCTCAGGTTGGATAATTATTTGACTTTTTAGCTGCTAGATGTTCCACTTTTTCACTTGCTAGCAGCTACACCGGGCTAGCTAGCATGCTGCTAGCATACAGCAGGTTGCACAGTCTGACATGTTGAAAAAAATATTGATTCCAGAAGGTTTAAAAGGTGAAAAAAAGCAGTTTAATCCTATAATCTAACATGCCATCAGATATTGGAGTGTTTTTTTTTTTTTGCTGACTCAACTACCGTATGTTTTAACCTGAAAACACAATCCAATGACCCAATACATTTAAATCATTGATTTAGCTTCACGTTGTGTTTGTGTTTGGTGGTGTTTGTTCACTTTGTTTGTGTTTATGTATTTGACATTGGGGTATAGTGGCACTGCTCCAGCAAAGTAAGGAGAAATGAATTAAACATTAGTAGAGCTGTTTGAGCTGCAGTGGATTTGTATTTTAGATGAATAAGCTGCTCAATCTATCTTTTATGTATGTTCCTTTAGTTATTTAAACCAGCGTGTTGAATTGCTGTTGTCTCAACACGTTTGCATCTAAAAGTTTGATGTCCCAAAGAAAAAGGGAAATAGTGATTCATATGAAAACGCCATTTCATCAAACGTTTATTTATCGATTCGTTGTTAATATTATATCCGTTTTGCCAAAGAAAGGGGGAGAGAAATAAAAAGAGACGTGAGATACAGCGAGAGACGCGATGATCTCATCAGGAATGATCTCATCGTGTGTGTGTGTGTGTGTGTGTGTGTGTGTGTGTGTGTGTGTGTCAGACTGGCTGGGTGACTCCTGTGGGAGGTGGGGGTTGCCCTCTCTCTTGTATCTCCCCCCACACACACACAGACACACACAGACACACACACTGAGCTTTTGTGTTCGTCTTTGATCCAGCACTGTTGCCAACATCAAAAAGTCGTCTGTCACTGGGTGCAACGTGGCATACAGTCATAGGAAAGGTTTGTGTGTGTGTGTGTGTGTGTGTGTGTGGAAAGATGGGGGTAGTATAAGTTGTAGGATTTAATAATTGGATCTTTGTGCAAGTAAAATGATTCATTATGGGGGGAAAAATAAATAAAAGGGCAGCGAGAGACTTTATAGACAGAGAGAGCGAGAGCCAAGTTGCTGCTCAGAGATAATTTCATCGTTTTTTACTTTAACACAATGTAATGACTAATGATGTGAAAAAATAGTCAGAATAAAAAGATGTGTTGCGCGTGTACCTGTGAACAAAGGGCAAACAAGAGAGGAAGCGAAGGGTTTGCATCAAGGAGAGTGGATTATAACTAATTTAGCTTTTCATTAGAAAACCGGAGCAGTCCAGACTGTGCAAGTACAAGAGTTTTTCGTTTTCTATTTTCCAACATTGGTTTCTTTAAACCAACAACCTGCTTCATTCCCTCATCTTAACCTAAACCGTAATCATAAAGACATTTTTTCGTCATCATTTCTTCATCATCTTTGTGTTTGAGCAGATGACGACAGGTTATAATCGTTTCCATTCGGATGCAGGGACAACAACAACAACAACAACAACAACAACAATAACAATGCTGGAAGGTGACCACAGCGTTCATAAAGCCAACTACAGAAAGAAAGGCGGTTCCTATTATTTTGTCTATTTCCTGTAGTTGTCCTCTCCGCGCAGTGTCTGCAGTGTCAAATCGGTCGGCTGCTTCATGGACTCTAGAGGAACTAGTGATGAAACGTACCGAGGATTGACGGCAAATTAGTTTTGGAGAGAAAACAAGGTGAGTATTTTCTTATGGCTCAGTTTAATTAGGGAAAATCACAGCATGGAAGGGAAAGGTGTGCAGTTACAGGGCCGCTGCTGGAGAGGAAAAAACCCATAACAGCCACGGCCTCATTGATTCTGCTCAGCATAATGAGCCACGATGAAACCAAGACTTAGCGCCGTGATATTTTCTGGAGACGCGGCAGCCGGGAAATCTCGGCGATCGCTCGACTGCAAAGCCGCAAAACAATTATGATTTTATTACTTTTACACAACGTAATTTTCTACACGGCAGCGGCGGGGACCAGAAATACCCCCGTCTCGTTTTGAGCGGCGGCGTTGAGACGACGGCGGCCGCGACGACGACTGCAGCCCCTTTTTGTTTACGAGCTCATTCCGCGGTGACACGAGAGATTTGTTCCTCGTTGTTCGCGTCGGCGCAGAACGAACGCAGGGAGAGAAAATCAAGGGCGTTTCTCAAACGGCCTCTCTTCTTCTGTCGTTTGCGCGAACAGCTGAAGATGACGCACGCATCGATACGCGGTTAAGACTCTTCAAACATTCATTCCTCAATAAGAAAACGAATGAGATACAGAGAATATGAGGTGCCAATGTTTTCATTACGGCGGAATTAGCGGTGTTAGCTGTGATCAATAAACAGGATCAGAAGTGGGATTAGCACTTGTACAGGGGACTGAGATATTTAGCTTCACCCTGGTTTGGATTAGTCTTTTATTTTGCAGCTGGAACAGATGTAAAGATTAATAAAAAAAAAAAAAAAAATCTGCAACAGCAAAGACGCCCCCTTAAGAACATGTTGCTAATTTCACAGACAACATACTGGGACTTTGGATGCAGACTCTGCTGCTAATAAATGCATTTACTTATTTTAAATAATTAAATGTCATTCATTAAAAAAATATAATCCAACCAGAAGAAGAAATTATAATGACAAAATGAGCTAATTTATCTGATTTGGACCTAATTATTTTTGGACACACTGTCACGTGTTAATGATGTTTTATTGTAGCCGTCTCTAAAAAAAAAAAAAACGAGAGAGAGAGATGTGGTTACACTTGTGCCGCACGTGGCCAAGAAATAACATTTCTGACTTCGTCCCATAAAGAAAAGCAGGTTTTTCTTCAACAATAAAACGCACTGATGTGAGTTGGACACGACCACGTCGTTAATTTAAAGGTCTGGGCTAATGCTTCCCACATTTCCCGCTGCTCTTGCTGGTTTCATGTATTTCTTGGGACCGGGTTCCACCGGTGCGATGACTACACGCTGTACAACACACTCCAAAATCCTCAAGTTACCTTGAAACCATTTGACATCCCATAAAATAAACCTTTTATAATTTTACACTTATGTATTTTTGCCGTGCGCGGTCGGGCGGAAAAGGTCGGCGAGGGTGTCGGCGTTTCGTTGCAGCAGTGCATCATGGGACGTGTGCCGATCCAGTCTTATTAAGTTGTAACCCGCAGACCCCCGGAGACGGAGGACGACTCCTCTCTCGTGTGCAACCTCATGTCACTTCACATCCTAACACTTGTCTCTTCACACTCTCGTGGCCTCAGGCTGGACGCTTCAGACAAAGCCGTGTGTGTGTGTGTGTGTTGGAATAGTCAATGAGGTCGATGGCAGTGTACACCTGACCTCCCTACAGCTGAGCCTTGTACAACATTGGTACCCTGTGTTGTTATATAATGCAAAATGACTGACTGCAGTTATTACATCAGTCCACCAGGGACATCCTGCCCCCCCCCCACATGCTTATCTTTCTCCTTGAAGTATGTTCATGCTGTGAGCAATATGTCCAGACATTCACCACAAACAAGGAACAGTTATGGACAACAACAACAGAACAAAAAAAGAAACATATGGAAAAGAAACAACCCTGCAAAAAAAAAAAAAAAAAAATCTAACTAGCTATGCATTAAACTCACTGTAAACAAACTCAAAACAAACTATTTGCCGCAGGGAAGGTGAAGCTGAGGTGACTGTAAGGTGGAGGTGGGAGTTATGATTCAGCTCGAAGCGTTTCTCACCCAACTCAATCTGTTCCTGAAAATAAGAAAATATACGTCGGGTTCAGCAGGGAGCGTATGAAAAGCTCAGCAGCCAGCTGTCCGATCGTAGTTTTCACTGTCTTCCAGTGAGCTTTCAACTCAGATGCAACATATTGTACATCACAGCGGCGCTGACGCAGGAATTTTTCTCTTTTCTCATCCAGCGGGAGGAACTGGAAAGCAAAAAGAGCTGCAGATCTGATCAGTCGCGCTAAAGATTTCCCTGGACGCACACTTTGGGCTTTTTGACGTGCCGGACGCCGTCAGACTCCTGAACGCAGCAGAGTTAAAGAACTTTCCATCGATAAAGTCCCGTAAACCTTAAATCATAATTTTCCACCCGCCGGCGTTCGTGTCTGTTGTAAATTACGCCCCCACGCCGTTTCTCCACACTGTACGACATCACGCTACGCTCGCTCCAGGGTTTGTACTTTCTGTAAACAATCGTCTGAAAACCAATGACGCACAAAAAAAAAAAAAACACAATCTCTTCCACTTGTTTACATTTGTCATAGCTGCTGACTGATGTGCATTTAAATCTGACACAGGATCAGATCGGGGGAGATATCGCGTCCCTTTCATCTTAACCCCCCCAGCCCAAAGCCAAATATACGCTGGGCTAAAACCTGGGCTAAAAGTAACCCTAATTGAAGTGAAAAAGTGTGTGTGTGTGTGTGTGTGTGCATGTGTGTGTGTGTGTGGGGGGGGGGCTTGGCGTCTCCATTCAGGCTGCAGTAATTGGGACGCAGATAGGATGGCGATCAAACGAAGCCCTCACACCTCCATCAACGAAAGCAAAGAGTTCAGTATGGATGTGTTCCAGTGTGTCGGCATGCGTGTGTGTGTGTGTGTGTGTGTGTGTGTGTGTGTGTGTGTGTGTGTGTGTCAGCTGCGATTGCTCGAGTTATTCTTATGGCAATTATTTTGGTTTTTGGCGGTGTCAGTCAATCCAGCGTTATCCAGACTGACATTTCGACGTGTCGGCTAATGGCAGAAATATAATAAGTCAACACTGAGACAAATTTCTAGGTTTATCCCTGTGTGTGTGTGTGTGTGTGTGTGTGTGTGTGTGTGTGTGTGTTTGCGCTTTTTTTTCCGTGGCAATAAAACACCTCCAGGGTGTTTAATTCAATTATCAACGAAATTATGGAGGAAAATAAAATTCACATTGTGTGGAATTCATGGAAAAGTAATTATATTTGTCTCTTGGGAGCTGAGACTAAAAAAACGATTCCTCAGTGTCGTTCCGACACTGTTGGTGCTGTGTGTGTGTGTGTGTGTGTGCGATTGAAAGTTGATGTAGGAAGTGGGGTTGAAAACATTGTTGACTGGGGATTACGCCGGCGCCGGTTTGTTTCTTTCATGTCGGTTTATTTCCAACTCGTCCGCCGCGTCGTCGTTGCTATTTTCAGCGACGGCAGCAAACAGATGTTTCCAGCTGAAAGTCGAGACGAACCCAAAGCTAGCAAGTTAGCGACGAGCCGGTGGCGACGGTGAAGGATGGAGCGGCTTAAATGGTGGAGACCAAACCAGAGCTCGAATTAAACAGAGCAAATATCAGGCTGACGTTCAGGAGGTGGAAAGAAAACAAGTGGATCTTCATGCCTGATTTCTGCTGGATGTGGCGCTGCAGACGTCTTCTGCCCCCTACTGGCCAAACAAAGCAACGCAGCGATATTTTATGGAGCAGTTGAGGAACATCTTATCACCTTTCATAAGGTGTTAGATTAGCTCGACAAAGACGTGTCTAACAGCATCTCCTCGCTTGTCTTGCGCAGTGAAAGGCAGTAGAAGAACCTGATTAACCCTGAATGCGTCTCCTCCTCCTGCGTCGTAGCTCTCGAGTCATGTGACCCGCCGCTCCGCTGACGCCGCCAGTAACCCGTGCGACGTCGCAGCTGTCGCGCCGCATCCGTGTGCGTCTGTGAGCGGGGGCCTCCTTCGCTTGTTTGTGCGTGTTAATTTGTGCGTTTGTCTGCACGCGCCCGATCCCACGCTCGGGCGACGCGGAGAAACGCTTTCACACGGTTCGAGCGTTAACTCCTTCCCCGCTGCGCCACACTGCGCCGCGCCGCCATCTGTTTTCCAGCTCGCTCCCGCTGTCGACATGTGTTCCAGTGTCACGTCCTGTCGCTCCTGCACAGTCGCAGCGTAGAATCGGGACACGAGTTGCACGAGTTGCCCCCGCGAATGCGTGAAACTCTTGCAAAGGATTGGCGGCGTGAGTTTGTTTTCCTGGAAGGAAACAATATGTCACCATCATTTCTTGTAATGAGGCGCTCTGGTGACCATGTAAACACCATTTCCTGGTTTTATGATTTAAACAAAAGATAAACAGTGATGTCAGGGCGTATTTACTCTGCGGTGACTTGTTGGAGACCGACTGTTTAGTTTTCACACCAGCAGCGGCATTGTTTCTGTGGGGGACGACTTTATTTCCCATGAATAAGGCAGCTCAGGCTCGCTGGAAGTGATTCATAATCAGGATAACCTCGAACCGCCACTGTGGCGATGAAGGAACATCTCTGGATTCTCTCCACCTCCACTTGGTCTAAGTCATGATTTTTTTTGGTTTTTGTTTCGTTGGGGGGCGTGAAGGGTGTAAACGTGAACGGGTGTACTCTGTGTAATCTCACAAAGTGAGGAACGCACACGTGTTGCTCTCGCAGAAGTCGTACTTCTTGATTCATGCTGACTGCTGCACTTTGGCTGCACTGCAGAGAGGAACAGATTGAGCAAAGGGGGGGGCTTTATTCTCTTTTAGCCAAGAAAGGTTATAAGAGCTGGTTTGTCGACGGATGAGCTGGCAGGCGAGATTCCTCTTTTAAAATACTGCTATCAGGTTCAAATAAGGTATTTATACTCTCAGCTGCCAGCCTGCAATAAATCCTATATGAAGGTTAAAAGGTTCAGTTCTTCTCAAAACTTCTTCTTTTTTTATCCAACTAAAAAGTGTAACAAAGCAAAAAAAAAAAAGTTATTTAATTGTTATGAATGAAAGTTTGTTTTTTTTGGGGTTTTACAGCAATCAAAGTAAACGTTCACGGGTCGTTTTGTCCAGATGTTTTCCCTCCGACAAAACCTGGCAACCCAGAAGTTAACGGCTCATTTCTGAAGTTATAAGCCTTTATTAAATAAAACGTGATTAATTCAGCATTACTAAAGACATGTGTAACTCCACCCAGAGCGTTGACACAGAGGAGCAGCGCCACAACATCAGACGGCCTCTCTAGCGTGATGTTGACGAAAGGAATGCGCGAGGCAGAAACAACAAGAGACGGATACGGGAGTGCAAACCAGTGTGTGTCTGTCTGTGTGTAGGTGTGTGTGTGTGTGTGTGTGTGTGTGTGTGCGCGCGCGCTGCCTCCCGGGAGCCTCCCTCCCCACTCAGCAGTAATGAACTGTGCAGGCAACATTTTGCTTATAGGCCCATAAACAACGCACTTATTAAGATGGAAGTCGCCGCGGGCAACCACGGCTAATTCGGATACACATGCGTGGAGTGTGTGTGTGTGTGTGTGTGTGTGTGTGTGTCGCGGTGGGGGACGGGGTGTGAGTCAATCAGGTTGTACTCACAGGGAGACAGTTGAAGTGCTGGAGAGGATTTGTGGCCATATTTGGTGCGACTACAGTATAAGCAGGGGGGGTGTACCTGTATATTTAAAGGCTAAATGTCCAGAGAAAAAAGAAAGTGAAGAAACAAGAAGGAGAGAGAGAGAGAGAGAGAGAGAGGCAAAACGAGGAAAGAAAGACTTGGACACGGAGACAGAAAAAAGAAAGAGTGGGAAAGTGGACGCAGACGGAGATTAAAATAGAGAGCGAGTGAGTCAGAAACGGAAAGAGAGACAGAAGGAAAGACTGAGTCACAGAGATAAAGCGAGGGAGAGAAAAAGCGAACGGGGGAGAGGAAGACGGCGAGAGGGCGAAGTCGCGATGGCGAGGTGGTGAGAGGGTGACGGGCCGGGAGATTCGTCGCGGGTTTTCTTTTCGCCGACGTTCCCCCGACGTTGAATCATTTCAACCAGCTAGTAATCTCCGTTCATCCAGCACTTTTCAACCAGAAAGTTAAAGAAGCGCTTTACAGGAGAAAGAAAAGGGGAAATGAATTATTCATGCAATGAATAATGAAATGCACAATGAAATGTATTGATTCTTTTTTTTATTTTGGTTTTGGGTTTTTTTTCAGGGTTTACGCTCATTCGGTTTCTCTCTGAGACTTTCCAGAAGCCTGCTCCAAAAATAAGTTTTGGCGTTAACACGTCGGACAAGTAGGCCAATTAAAATTTGAGAAAGTAGGCGTAAGGATATACGGAGAATTTGTGGCTCCTCGTAGTTAATTGTTCAAAAAGGCCTCGTTTTAAAAGAGAAATACAGTCGCGTGTCGTCGGCGCGGCGTGAAGTAGAAATAACGAGCGGGAGACGTTCACGTCTTCAAACTAATGTTGGAGCAGATGACGTTATCTCCATCACTTTGAATTATTGCCACTGCCTTTCTGAGAAGTGTTTGTTTGTTTGTTTGTTTGTTTGTTTGTTTGTTGACTGCCATGCCCCCCCCCCTCAGCTGCTGGTCCAGGGAGAAGATGCTGATCAGATTCAGGATGGAGAGCAGCAGCTGGAGACAAAAACGCAGCAGCACGTCTGCCAGATTCATCAAGAATCAGAGAGTGAAGAGATCTAATCAACACAGTCTAATAATAAGTCTGAGTCGTAAGCAGCAGAGTGTGTGTGTGTGTGTGTGTGTGTGTGTGTGTGTGTGTGTCTGTCT
Organism: Psettodes erumei; assembly: GCA_016785225.1. Taxonomy (NCBI): domain Eukaryota; kingdom Metazoa; phylum Chordata; class Actinopteri; order Pleuronectiformes; family Psettodidae; genus Psettodes; species Psettodes erumei. Next base: position 401,168 of record JAFBJZ010000617.1, on the reverse strand, counting down.
GTCTGTGTGTGTGTGTGTGTGTGTGTGTGTGTGAATGACTAACACTGAGATCAATGCTGCCACATATGGACACGTACGTAGAAGTCCTTCAACTCACCTCAGGACCACATGAGCTTCTGGATCTCTCTTTTTCTTTTCTGTCCCTGAAGGTGGCTCTGTGTTGTGTGTGTGTGTGTGTGTGTGTGTGTGTGTGTGTGTGTGTGTGTGTGTGTGTGTGTTAGTGTTAGAACGACCGTCCGCCAGAGTCAAACTGGTCAAATGAAATTTCTCTTTTCAAGCACTGAAATGTCACTGGAGAGTAATTTGCGTCTGCTGGGTGAGATAGTGCAAGATGATGCTTACAGCTGCTTGTGTGTGTGTGTGTGTGTGTGTGTGTGTGTGTGTGTGTGTGGTCGTTTACTTTTCTTCTTGGTATGTTTACCTGTCACACTGATTCTACACAAACTTACATTTATTCAGTCTTTTTTGTGCATTATCCCATGCGCACACACACACACACACACACACACACACACACACACACACACACACATACAATAAATACTATACAGTATGTACGTGCTTGCGAAGACACCCCACACACACACACACACACACACACACACCTCTCCCACCCCCGCACAAGAACACACACAGATGTGAAGAAGCTAATTGCGCTCGGTCATAAAACCAAATAAAAACACACACACACACACACAAACATGTCAGCAAACAGCCGCGTTTATGCACACATCCATAAAAAGTGTGTGTGTGTGTGTGTGTGTGTGACAACACAAGCGCAGGGAGAGATAAACACAAACACACTCCTGTTTGTATATTTGCTTGCTTGCATAAACACAATTTAATATGCAAATGCATGCACATATGCAAATGCACAAGCAGTCACCCATACGCTGACACACACACACTCTTATATAGCACATGCATGACGACCCCCCCAACACACACACACACACACACACAATAAGGCCTCTGGACACTTCCTTCTGACCCTGTCAGAGGTCAGAGGTCACATGCTGTCTGTCTCTGCTGAACTCTGACTCTGATTTGCAGTCGTATGAGGGAAGTACACTCACACACATACACACACGCACACACACACGCACACACACACAAACACCCCCCTCACACATGGACAAACACACACAGATTTAATGTATGTACTCACTGACACACTCTATCACATGCTGCTGCTTCCATATGTCATCTCTCTCACGCACACACACACACACACACACACACACACACACAGACCTTGCTCACACGCGTGCAGTCGGCGAGCTTGTTTCCATGGAAACCTGCGGGGCAAGGTGTTAATGAAAGACTTTGTGATTGCGTAACCGTCACAAAGTGTTCACCATCACCTGCAGCCGCTGAACGTGAACACGCACTTTTTACTTCCCCACACACACACACACACACACATACACACACACACACACACACACACAGACTTACTGTCAGGATCCAGGAAATGTATTTCTTTCACTTTCCCCTAACGATGCTCTGGAGGACACTTTTGTGTTGTTCTCTGGATGCTGACGATGTTTATGGCCGATGTTTGTGAGTTTGCGTGCAGATTATTCTTCGCTTTTATTTGTCGATCGCAGGAGCTGGACCGACGTGTGTTGTTTGGCCTTGGTGGAGGCGCAGTATGAATCCTACTGACTGCCATTATGGTTGTAGTGCCCCCGGGGAAAAAATATGCATTGAACTCAACTCAGCATTTTTTTACAGAACTTTTGCACTGGAAGCATAATGCAGCCCTAATGTAAACACAATGCTTCTGCTGTAGGGTTGTTGTGTTCAGGTCAATTGCATTGTCCTTTCGTTTTATTATTAATAAGCACTAACAAACATGTGTTGTCAATAATTGCAACTGTCCACTGGATTGTGTCAGTAGATAATAATCCGATGGATTTTCCTCAAGGCGTTTTTTAAATTTTTTTTCTACACTTCAGTGGTCGGATCATCGAAACCAATGAGATATTTGTAATAACTGTATTTATCCTTCTTCAATATACAGTATCTCTCCTCTCACCCTCTGAGTCCTGGTGAAATAAATTCTTGAATTGAAAAAAAAAATATATATATATATATATATATGTTGGAGTTTCTTTTCCAGGCTGGGTTTCAGCTCTGGAGACAGATGCAAACCCTTCAGCCTCTTCTTCTTCTTCTTCTTCTTCTTCTTCTTCTTCTTCTTCTTCCCTTTTTTTTCTCTCCAGGTGAGTGAGCGTCAGGGGAGATAAGCCTGTCACAGTCCCCCCCCTCTAGACGGAGGCAGAGGGGAGCACATCTCAAACAGCAGGATGACTGGCCAACAGCGATAGCCGGCCAACATCTCTGTGAGGCGGGGGAGGCGGGGGGAGGTGGCGGGAGGAGGAGGGGGGAGGCGCATCAAAAACTTGGCACACTTTCAGAGGAAGCGAGGCACTCGGCAGACCTATCTGTGACAGAGCCGGAGTAATTGTTTTGCTTCCAAACGAGATTCACTTTGTTGTCGCTGCAGAGAGGGAAGAGAGGAAGAAGAAGAAAAAAAAAAAAAAAAAAGAGCAGGGGATTGATGGAAACGAGTGGAATTTGAACGAGCGGCTTCAGCTTCAGCTTCAGCTCAGACGTTTGTTCATTATATCACGTCAGCGGACGTCTCCACCAACAAAAATCACGCTCGTGTCCCCACAAAGTGACGAGTGAGGACGTGATGGATATTGATCTTTTCTGCGGGAGGTTTGAGTGAAATCAGCACGTAATCGACTAATCAATACCCCACCAGTGTTGAAGTGGAGTTTGTGCCAGTTTCAATTTGTTTATGGAAAGGAAAAAATAACATTTCATGGTATTTTTGTCGGTTTTCTCAGTCTGACGACATTTTACTCACTGTTAGCCAAATTTCTTCTGTTATAATGAGACATTTAATGTTAAAAACCAAGATTTGTCATGTCGCATGTAGAGTCTTTATGATAAAAACACAAACCAAATCTTTAATCTCCAACAGCCGTCAGACAAAAATATCCTCATCGTAGAAAAATGTCTTCTTCTTTTTTAAATGACCCTCAGTTTCCAGAGAGTCATCACTTTTCCTCAAAAACATCCTCGCCTTCTAAAAATATCCCCACTTTTCATACTTTCCAATCGTGCAACACACACACACACACACACACACACACACACACACACCCCCCAACACGCGAACAGTGCCGCTGGGGCTCATAAACGTTCTCCGGGTTAATTATGCGCGCTGCCCGTTCGTTACGTGAACCGTCCGGGTCGGATCCTGACACGTGTAATTTCCCCGACGTTTGTGAACGGAGGCCAACGGCCCACCAGAGGCTCATGGGAAGCAGGTGGACGGGGGGACGAGGGGACGGGGACGGGGGACGGGGGACGAGGGGGCTCGTTCTCAGGTGTTGTGTTCTGGAGGACAAAAAAAAAAAAATAGGAAAAAAAACGTCTCTGAGTTTCTTTAACGTTTTCTCACAGTAAAACCGCAGTCGCTGCTCGCAGTCAAACACTTTGCTGGTAACCACTTGTCATTTCACCATTACTCTGTTCAGTAGAGTATGAAAAGGGTAATTTCCCGCCTTGTTATTGTGTGTGTGTGTGTGTGTGTGTGTGATCTGCTCTCAGCTCCCCCTGACCCACAGAATCTATAAAGAGAAGCAAAGTCGGACGTGTCAAAGCTTTCAGTGCGAATGTTAATTGGAGTCGAGTTGTAAAACCTGCAGGTCTATTTTTACTGCAGCCGATGGAAAGTCGAGAATCGACCTTTTTTTTTCTTCTTTTTTTAAGATTTAGCGTGGATTCGCACACGCAGGGAAAAAAATAAAAAGTTGTTGCTTTAACTTGCGGCACACGTCAGATTACAGCAAACGTTTCAGGGACGACGATCCATAAATCTCAGTCAGCTCAGTGATACCTGTTGACAGGAACAGGCTAATGAATGATCTATGAGCTCAGCGGCAGCGAGACCAACGATGTGATGTCACAACGCGTGACCTCCTCCACACACACACACACACACACACACACACACACACACTCTCCATTTTAAAGAGTAGCTCATCTTTAATGCAAGTAAAGCAGCTGTGCATCACCACTCTTTTTTTAATGATAGTCCTTATCTGTGGTCCCACTGGGTGAAGCCCCACCTCCACCTCAGCACCACCCCTGACACCTGCCCCCCCCCCCCACACACACACACACACACACACCTCCTGTGTGTTGAACTCTTCGTCAGACTTATTTTGACTGACCACCGTGCCGTTCAATGAATATTTCTCATCTGACATAAAGTTTTCAAGAGTCAAACTGCATTTGTGTATTTTTTTTTTTTTTTGTTTTCCTCGCTCCGGGTCGCCAAGAGGCCGGAGGGGACGAGCGTCCTGCAGCAGAGGTGGTGGAGGCTCCACCTGGACGGGAGGCGTCGCCCCATTCCCACCCATCAGAGAGCAGAGGCGGCGCTGGCGGCGGGAAGGACGAAGCGAGTCAGTGCAGGAACCAAAAAAAAAAACAATCTGAGAGGATTTTTTTTTTTTTTTTTTTTTGGGTTGAACACCAGCGCCGCACCGTTTGGTCTTCCAGAGGTGCAGTGTGGCAGAATTACTGCATATTGCCTATGACAGCGATAACGACTCGCCGCACGTTGGGATTATACTGCTGTGTGAAGCCTTGGCACCCAGCCTATTAAATATGCATGAATGTTTGAAATGAATTTTGGAGGATTTTTCACCCACCCACCCCCCTTCTTCTTGCCCCCTCCTCTTCATTGTCAAACTATATAATCATATTCCTGTCTATTAAAATTCAGATGAATAATTTAAACGTATGACAACAAGCCAGGCTGTGAGAGGAGAGGGTTTTCTGTTCAGCAGACAAGCTTGCTTTTGATGAGCGATGCATGCTAAATTGACATTGTTGTGGCGTCGGGGAGGAAAAGTAAAAAAAAAAATAAAAGAAAAAGCAATCCGCCAAAGAAAATTTCACCCCTGTGAAAAACGACGCCACGGCTTCAAACGTGCGACACAGAAACATATTGGCAGATATGAAATATTCAGCAAGGTTACGGCGAGGCTGCGGCAGGTGGGGGCGCGTCGACAAACACCTGTCAATCTGCGGCTGTCTCACGCAGTTTAATCCCAGTCGCCGACTTTATCTGCCCGACAGTTGTTCGGGAACGATTCCGCCGAGCGCGGGACGCAGGCTGCATTTTAACAAACACAAAAAAAAAAAAAAAAAGACGACTCCGCGTTGTTGTACATGTGGAGTCTGGCAGCGACGACAGACGAAATAATCAAACACGAGTTGTCTGAAAACCTGCAGCAGAACAAAGATGAGAGGAGAGAAATTGAATATTGAATATATATCACTGCACTTGCTGACACTGAGCGATTAAAAATGGAGGAAGGGAAAGGCGCCAACTTGTTTCGCACACACGTGTTGTTCCCGTCCAAAGTGACGACCCACATGGACGCACACTTTTTTGGCGGCAACATAACCGCGCCTTGTTATTGCGCCGCACACGTAAGTCGGGGAGGTGACTGGGGCGGATGAAGGACTTTGACACCGCAGACGGGGCCTGAAACACTTTCATTAAGTTTGGGCAAAGAAAGTGGTTTTGGTTTAATATTGAGCCGCCGCCTCGCGCCAGCATTGACTTTCAATATTTAATCAAGATGAGAGTCTGGTCCCTGGTGCTTTGAGTTGTTACAGAGAGAGTGGACGGTGCAGGGAAAAGCAAAACAACAAAACATGTTGTGACTTTAGAGATAAATACAGTTAAAATGTTTCTTTATCATGAGGATTTAAAAAAAGTAAAAACACAGTAACTGTTGTATATCTCCGTATGTCTCCTTGATGTTTCACTATCTTCACTAACTGGTGTGTGTGTGTGTGTGTGTGTGTGTGTGTGTGTGTGTGTGTGTGTGTCTCAGTGCTGCAGGCCGGTAGCTTCCTCCTGCCATTCGAAAAATCAATGCAATCAGAGCCAGAGACTGAACCGTGTGGTTAATGTGTCAAAAATGTGACACGATGAGCTCAAAGAGGCTAAAAGAGCCGCACAGAGATGAGAGATAATTGTTGTTGTATCTCAGCACCACAAATGAATCACTCACATAGTGAAAATGGTGGAATTAGCAACATGAGATGAAATAGAGCGACTGGAAATAAGTAAGTAAATGTATGAGATAATTGGTTTACAATGACAGCAGAGGCAGAGAAGACGCATATCCAAAATTTGTGTAAAGGAAGCCGACTCATGCGGCTTGTGCTGAGAATGAGGCAGCCTGAATGCAAACGCACACACACACACACACACACACACACACACACACACACAGATGTAGAGATTGGACGGTGCATGTGTGAGAGAGAGAAGTCTGACAGACTGGCAGAGTGCAGGCTTGAAAGCGAATGCAGAAATTGGAGATATAGCTGTGGGTGGAGGGCAAACTAACTTTGAACATTCATTGCAGTGAAGTTATTATCCGTCCTCTGTGGAGGTCACAGCCGAGGCTTCTGGGAAGGCTCCTCAAACAGGAAGAGAAAAAAAAAAAACACAACTCCCACATACTGAGCTCACAGAGCACGATGTGAGCCTTCGCTTATTCCCCCAGACCTGACAGAAAATGTGAGATAGATGGATCCAGAGATGCATACTGTTTAGTTTTAGTTGTTTTGCACATTCAAAACCAGCACGGTGGCAGCAAAACACACACACACACACACACACATTGAGGCTCAATGCTGAAGACACAACAAGTGAACAAGAGAATTCACCGCCAACAAGGTTTTGACCCCGGTGGCTTCCTGTGTTATTGATTTCCCTCCCTGTGCAGTCGCAGCACGTCACTCATGGCTGCTAATAACAGCTGTAGTGTGTGTATGTGTGTGTGTGTGTGTGTGTGTGTGTGTGTGTGTGTGTGTGTGTGTGTGTACTTTCTTTAAATTTCTCCACAATCCCAGGCAGCAGAAACCAGAGGCCGTGTGGCAGCAGCGCCATCTGGGTCTGAGGCGCGAGTGTCCGTCCAAAAGATCCTTCATACACTCAGCCCACGCTGCAGATTTACCCCTGAGCCATTTGTTTGTGTAACTACAGATTCCAGGTAACTTGAATGATCATCTTAAATATACAGGAGCTACAATGGATTTTCCAGGGACAAAAAAAAAAGCAGCAAAACATCCAACATCCATTTTGGGGTCCAAATTTCCCGTGAAGGAAAAACTTCTGGCTTTTTAAAAACTTGTCAGTTTTCCACCTCAGCAACATACAAAGCAAGAAACTGGGTAAAAAATGAAAATGATTCCTCCGATTAATAAGAAAAATCTCCACACAGAACCAGAAAGTATGTTGGGTCAAAGTTAAACGCTACATACCTCATGGGGTATTCAAGGAATTCAGTCTGCGAGTGTGTTTAATTGTCGACATGGGATTTTGACTTTTTTGGCTGCAAAAGAAATGCACTTTGTGCATGTGTGTGTGTGTGTGTGTGTGTGTGTGTGTGTGTGTGTGTGCATCCAGTGTCTCCACTCGCTCGCCATCCTCTGGAGTCTCCACTCGATACGTTGGCAGCAAATGCAAAACCTGCGAGATGAAAGGGAATATCACCCCGCTAATTCGACCTCAGATCAGAGAGAGATCTTCAAATTAGGCGCGAGGTTTTGAAGTAAACGCTGTTTTGCCACCGTGTTTCATTTATTTTCTGCTCCAGCGTCCTAATTGGCCCCAGAGGTGAGGAGGAAAGTGGATGGGATGGGAGCGCAGACCCAGGGCCAACTATCCATCTAAAGTGTGCACTAATGAAAAGGTCTGGGGAGAAATTGACATTTCAGTGCAAAAAGAGCAAAGCCGTGTCAGATCGGGCGAGTGGCCCCTGCAAAGAGCCCTGTGGGATTTTGCACTCTGGAAACAAACTCAATATTTCATATCATATAGGTATTAATTAGACTGTGCATAACAGACATCCACCCCTTTTATCACACAATATGTCCAGACGCAGGATTTGACCTCATGCAGAAAGTGGGTGAAACCTGCATTCAGGCTGCAGATCCAGAGAGGGAGCAGGCTGAACATTTTGACTCGCTGTTATTGTTTCCTGCCTCATTGTTTTGTTTTGCAGCAGATAACTTCACTCTTTAACACCTGCTCTTATACTACAGCTCCATTCCACAACATATTCGCCTAAATCAATCCCATTTCAGGGAGACAGAAATTGTTCAATATCTCAAAATTACAGCTCATTACGCTCTGTAAAATAGAAAATTTCCTACTCAAACATCTCCACCAGCTCATTTCTATTACTGCCAAACAGAGCTTGCAGCTGAGGGGGAACGGCTCTGCCTTCCAGAGATGGGCCAGGCTTAAACAGCCCGTGATAATTTATTTTATCAAATACCCAACCTTTATTTGCCCTTTGTGAGGAGAGTGATAAAGCCTTGGTGGGGGCGTTACGTGATAAACCTTAGCGCTGATACAGCAGGCGGCCGACCAAAATGCCACCGTGCACCGATGTGGTTGCATCATGTGCAGCTGAGGTGGTTGCTGCAGAGCTCGTGCTGTCAAACAAAGATAAAAAATTATTATTTCAATAATGAAGCACAAAGATCAACTCTTACATCAGCAATTTTAGCGTCGCTGCCATGTTGGGTTTTTTTTTGCAGCCCATATCACGCCCTCAGGCTGAAACTTCTCACCTTTGTGCAGACTTTTGTCCAGCACTGATGCTGGGCGATAAGTCCTGACTTCCAGTCTGCGGTCCAGGTCCGGTTTTTGACTGTATAGTGTATTCTATAGAACTGTATAAACAGGGTTTGCTTTTCTGTCTGACACTGATGGATAGCTTGAACAGGATGAACCAGTGTCTGCACAGACCAGACCTTTATAAAATCCTGTGGATTACCTGAAGGGAAGAGCACAGCAACACCAACGCGCCACCTGTCGCCCACATCCCTCAAACAGAGCAGTGCTGTACAGAACATTTGGAGTGATATTATTTTCCTGCTATCTAAAGTATATGTGCATTACATTTTAGGCTTTGTGGTGTGCAGCTGCAGTGTCAAATGTAAAATATTTACTTTTTGTAAAGAGTGAGAAACACTGTTGTTTACAGCTTGACCATCATGTATTTATTACTTTGTTCAAATATGGGCTTTTGCTGCAGAGGAGTTTGCTGGAGCCTGTAGAAGCCGTACGTAATCCTTCAGCTGACCTTAAAGTCACCATGAAATGAAAAATGACTTTGTCAACTTGTTTTGTTAATTTTCCACCCTGCAGTATAATCCTATATATATGAATAAATTGCAAAATATGTACCACAGACTTGTTATTGTGCTTTCTTTTTTTTGTGGCAATTTTTTATTTCAATTTTATTTTCCAATTTAGTTGATGAGGGCACGTTGTTTTTATTTCACTCCTCTCCTTCCTGGTAAATGGCAGTGAGTTCACACTGTGTGTGGAAAAAACCTCCCAGCAAACACAACTGTTTTATTTCTTTGAAATCACATAATCTTGTACTTTTGATTGATCGTTGCTGCATTATCCTCTGCTTCAGTCGCAGCGCATCAGATTAACGAGGCACGAGGCGTCCTGCCCAACTGTTCTTTCTCTGTACATCTGAAAACATAAAAATCACCGTAAGTAGATTGAAGTTACGTGGTTTGTGTATTAAAGCAGTGAAACTATAAAACAAATAAAGAAAGAATAACTGCTCGTTATGTCATGAAACCTCTTAAACTGTGCCCACTGTTTTAATGTGGCTTAAAACATCACTGAAACAAATTTTCTTTCAGTGACTCTTTCACTTCATGGCCACACTTTGCCTTTCATGAAATCAGGGTTTTAATACGAACATCTTTGTGCTGTGTGTTTGTTTCGTTCCACTTTGTGCGATCAAGGTTTTCACTGATAATGAACAAGCAGTGGCAGACTGGAGCCATGCTACCATGTTGGAGGACGCTCCTGCGCTGTCAAAAAAAAAAAAACCACCCCTCCTACCTCCTCACCAAGGCCCCCTATTCATGCTGCTGGAAAATCTCCCACATGCTGTCAGTGGAAACACAAGGGATGACCGTGGGTGCCACAAAAGATATTCAAAAAAAAGGAAAAGGGAAGGCAGTCTGCTGCTGCTGTCAATACAGGCAGAGCACTTTCTTGCAAGGAAGAAGGAAGTTTCACATAGTGCTGGAGAGTCCGTACTATAATGAGAACTGACTGCACTGCTCCTGTTTTAATCCCACGGGATTGCACTGTGAACGTGAAGTACTCCATGGAAAGTCTGAGGTGTCTGTATCATACCCGCATAACCGGTCTATAATATCCCTTTAGAAATTTTTGTGAAATGTCTCGGCTTTTTACACCTGTTAAGTACAATTTCAGAAATTAAAATTGTAGCACAGCTGAAAAGAACAGCAGCTAATATACGCAAACTATCTCAACCTTCTCCTGCTGGTTAGTTTTTGGCCTCTAACAGATTAATCCATTGATCCTAGATCACAGAGTTTAATGAATACACACTGGCATAAAACCATAAAGACTGTATTCAGTACAAACATGACTGAAACTTTTATGCAACTCAAAAATAAACACTCTTAACCTACAGAGAGCCCAGACTTAAGTCAATGAGAGAAAGGTAGTTTTGACAAAATAACATATTGCAGGATTTACATAAAAAGGAGTCACAGTGAAATTAAAACAACTGTAATCACTGATAGTAATGTTGACTATAACCACCTAATTTCACCTGTAGGAAATCTTTAGAAATGCTTCTTTTTAAACTAATTCTTTATTACCTTCTGTAAAACAAAATTGCAGTGTCATAGCATAATAAAAGTTACTAAGCAATGCTGACCCATAGTCTCAAGAGTGCGGTATCAATTCAAGGCAATGGAAAAAAAAATCTAATAAAAATAAATCATTTGATGGTAAAATTGTTACTTCTGTGTACCACAGTAGTTTTGGCTCCTGGAATGTAGTGGAACGGTTAGGATTTTTTTTTTTTTTTTAAGTTGGATAGAAACATAAAGTTCCTTTTACTATGTGTCACTAAACGTGATGTTATGGCGACATCTACAGGAAGGGAGTTTGAATCACATATAAAAGGAAAATACAAGCCGGATATAATCCTTGGTTTTGTTATTTAACTAAAGTCAAGTCTAATGTTAGATAGTGTTGAAATTGTGTAACGAGAGTCCTGTCCTTCAAAAAAAAGGTCGCGGGTAAGTATTAAATTTCGTTGTTTTACTTTTAGCCAATCAAATCTGCAATTCTTACCGGCTCGACTAATCAGGAACAGGAATGTAGCGGGGTGGAGTTATGACTTCCGGGTATCACAAGTTACTCGTAGAGACGAATCTCAACGCAGCAGGATGGGTAAACCCGAGCAGGAAATGGTTGTTAGATCTGCTCTGCGCGCAGCCGCTACGTCCTTTTTTGTTGTTGACATTACGCAATCGACCCAACGTGTCAACTGCGCGCTAGCCGGTGTGCTAGCGTGTTTGCTAGGCGGCATGAGAGGACGCAGACTCGGGATGCCGAGTCCAAACAGTGTGTACCCATTGACGAGAGGAGGTTAAAACTGCGTCATTTTTTTTTTTTACCCGAACACAGCGGAGATAGTCGTCGTCGTCCTTCAACGTAGCCGCCGACGGAACCATGTTTCGGCAAACGAAGGCGGTTCTCCAGAAACTTCGACATCTAAGGTAAAGTTAGCTAACGTTTCCAGTTAGCTAGCACACCTGGAGTGAAACTCGCGAGTGTGGTTTGTTGACTTTGTTGCGCTAAAACGACAGCGTTTACTCACCTTCTGTGCCCAATGTGTGGCGAGTTATTGCGATATTTTGAGACGAGAGGTTTGACTTTGTCGACATGTGACCCACGAAACAGCTCGTGCGACCCGTCAGTTACGAGCTAGCTGTTCTTGCTTGCTAGCAGCTCACCTTGGCGTTACACCGTCACATCGTGGGTCCTGCTGGCCTGTGGAAGTTTGTAGATGTTGAAGACGCAGTGTGTTTTGGACATAAACGTTGTACTTATTAAAAGCCACGGCAGCGTGACTCGTTTGTTTGCGGAGAACCGCTGCTGCCCCGGGTTTGTCCTGTCTGAAACAGACCTTCAAATCCGCTGAGGCATTTTGGGAAAAAAAAGTCCCATATAATAATAAAACATTTATACTTTGGACATGTACTAGCCAATACACAATCTACTGTATATTGTTGACAGCTAAACCATAAACTCTCTGTTTGTTTGGGCAGCGATGGGCTCATTAATCCTTATGGTATTACATTCTCCCCCCCCAAGGTTGAGAGGACAGCAGCATGCATGGAGGCTGAAGAGCACGTCAGCAGAGAGGGCTCTTCAGTACCAGCCAGGACAGAGGATCCATGGCTTTACAGTCAAAGAGGTAAGTGTAACACCAGGCAGTTTTACACAATCTGCTGACTCATGCTTAGTCAGATATGATCAATTATCTACTTAAAACTGTTGTTTGGCAGTGGTACGTTAGTGCTTCTTGACTTTTGACCCAACATAGAATTATTATGTTTTCTGATTGAAAGTCTTATCATGATTTCATCACTCCCACTGCTCTGAGGTTTGATCCAGTGACTGAGTCTATCAGAAAGTATCTGCTGCTGGATGTAAACAAATGATGTTTCAGCTGTTAATTCAGATTTTTTTTTTTTTTTCCCCAGGTTGTGGCAGTGCCGGACTTGTTTCTCACAGCAGTGAAGCTGGCCCATGATAAAACCGGGGCTCAGTACCTGCACGCAGCCAGAGATGACTCCAACAACCTTTTCAGGTCGGTTCACCTGCAGCATTTCTACACATGTGACCAAGCGGATTCGTGTGGTAGTAGAACTGATGCCCAATATGACGTCACGCCTGTTACTGTGTTTCAGCGTCCAGTTCAGGACGACCCCCATGGACAGCACGGGGGTTCCCCACATCCTGGAGCACACGGTGCTGTGTGGGTCCGAAAAGTACCCGTGCAGAGACCCGTTCTTCAAGATGCTCAACAGGTCTCTGTCCACCTTCATGAACGCCTTCACAGGTACACAGAAGCATTTCACTTTTTCCATTACAGTTTCACCAGGGCTGCTTATTAATCCCAGCACAGATTATACAGGATTTACTGTCCGGAAAATACACTTTGATATCTTTATTGCTCCTCTTTGTATTTTAGTTATTAAACTTTTTTTTTTCTTGTGAACAGCCAGTGACTACACCATGTATCCGTTCTCGACCCAAAATGGAAAAGACTTCCAGAATCTTCTGTCCGTGTATCTTGACGCAGTTTTCTTCCCTTGTTTACGAGAGCAGGATTTCTGGTGAGTTTTGACTATTCACTGTTTACACACTGAACTCCAACGCAGTACTTTTGTGTTTGTGGAAGTCACATGTTGCTTGTTGTTGTTGCAGTCATATTGACTGAATGGGAGATACATGATTGGATTATGTGTCGTCTGTTTCCAGGCAGGAGGGCTGGAGGCTGGAGAATGAAAATGCCACAGATCCCAGCTCCCCTCTGGTGTTTAAAGGAGTGGTGTTTAATGAAATGAAGGGCGTTTTTGTAAGTAAACCTCGTCTCAGACACTGTCATTAAGATCTCACACGCATGGTGATTATCTCCTCCATCTACTGTGGTGTATGTGAGCTCAGCTTCATGTTCTTTTTAAGTTGGTCTCAGTAATATCAGGCAACATTCACCAACGTTTTAAACATGTCTTATTATACTCATTATAATAATGCACTAATACATTAAATAAAAGTTATGAGCAATCATGTGGTGTGTGTGTGTGTGTGTGTGTGTGTGTGTTCTCGCAGTCGGACAACGAGCGTCTGTACGCCCAGCACCTTCAGAACAAGCTGTATCCAGACCACACCTACTCCGTGGTGTCGGGCGGAGAACCTCTGGCCATCCCCGACCTTACCTGGGAGCAGCTCAAGCAGTTCCACGCCACACACTACCACCCCAGTAACGCTCGGTAGAGGGACACACACACACACACACACACACACAGAGCTCCATTATAAAGCCACAAACTGTGCACAAACACAAGTTGTTCAGGGTGTTTTGTGTTTTTTCAGGTTCTTCACCTACGGTGATTTGCCTTTGGAGCAGCATCTGAAGCAAATCGAAGAGGAGGCTCTGTCCAAGTTCGAGCGCATCGACCCGAACACAGAAGTCCCCCCACAGCCACACTGGAGCAGCCCTGTGAGTCCACAAATCATGACTGTATCATGCAGCTGTGTGGAATTGTCCGGTCTCACTGTGAGTTTCATGGGTTTCCCCTCAGAGAGAGGATCACGTGACCTGCAGCCCCGACGCTCTGGCACCAGACCCGACCCGGCAGAACACGCTGTGTGTGAGCTACCTGCTGGGAGAGTAAGATCACATCCCCTCCTCCTTTCATGCAGCCGCTCTCACCGCTCTGTTACTCCTTTTAATATCTGACCTCTTCTTCTGTCTTCTCCTGTCCAGCATCACCGACACATTTGAAGGGTTCACTCTCAGTCTGCTGTCCTCTCTGATGATCTCTGGGCCAAACTCCCCCTTCTACAAAGCTCTCATCGAGCCCAAGATCGGAACCGACTTCTCCTCTGTCGTAGGGTGCGTTCACGGGCCTTGAACAATAACAGTAAAGACGACACACCTGTGCCCTCTGCAGTGTCAGCTACATTACTGCATTTGTCAAAACGTGGTGTATCCACAGGTACGACGGCAGCACCAGAGAGGCATCGTTCAGCATCGGCCTGCAGGGGATCGCTGAGAGCGACACGGAGAGGGTGAAACGAATCATCAGCCAAACTATGGACGACATCATAGAGTAAGTACCAGGCTCCCAGTAGCTGTGTTCCCGAAGTTAACAGCTCACAAACATGAGGAGCGAAGACGGACAAGCGGAGTAAGTCTCTTCTGCTTCTCGTCCAACGCAGGAACGGCTTTGAGGAGGAAAGGATCGAGGCGCTGCTCCACAAGATCGAGATCCAGATGAAACACCAGTCCACCAACTTTGGCCTGTCTTTGGCTTCGGTGAGTTCAGACTTCGTTTTGTTTTTTACCATCCGCAAAGAAGTCGGCACTTTACAAACTTTCACGTGGGTGTGTTTATTCATCTCCAGTACATCGCGTCGTCGTGGAACCACGACGGCGACCCCGTGCAGCTGCTGCAGATCGGCGACAGCGTTGCCAAGTTCAGACGAGCCCTGGCGGAAAACCCTCGCTTCCTCCAGGACGCGGTCAAACACTACTTTAAGGTGAAGGAAACTTCGTTCTGTGTTCGTGTTTGTCGCGTCATAACACGAGCATGGTTTTAACGCCCGCCCTGCCCCCACCCACAGGAGAACACACACAGACTGACCCTGTCCATGAGCCCAGACGAGAGCTACCTGGAGAAGCAGGCCCAGGCCGAGGAGGAGAAGCTTCAGAGAAAGATCTCCTCTCTGTCTGAGAGAGGAGATCTCCTCTCTGATCCAGTTGTGTGTGTGTGTGTGTGGGGGGTTAACAGAGACCAGGATGTAAGGGTTGAGGTATAAACTGCAGGTCAACACTAACAGTTCTTTATTTCTCTTCCCGGGAAGGTTTGGAGCTGCTGGCCGCCCAGAACGAAACCCAGGATGCCTCCTCACTGCCGGCGCTCAAAGTGTCCGACATCGCGCCCTCCATACCAGTCACTCCCGTTCAGATCGGCACTGCAGGTACAGCGCAGTGACGACCGCGCCACAGCAATTTGATTATTTTTTGTAGTCACCGATGTCGGAGCGTTTTGATGAGTTCCCTCTCCTGAACTGGACAGGCGGCGTGCCGGTTCAGTTCTGCGAGCAGCCCACCAATGGCTTGGTTTACTTCAGAGCCATGTGCAGTCTCAACACCTTGCCAGAGGACCTCAGACTTTACCTCCCGCTCTTCTGCAGCGTGATTACCAGGTGAGTTAGTCTGACAAGATCCAGACTCTGGCCTTTTGTCGCGTTTTAAAGACATGTTGAAGTCTTATTATTAACTTTTGCATTTTTACCCATTTTATCAAATGGGGGGACTGTGAAATGTGATTTTATGATGTTTTTTTTTCAGGTCAAAACACAGTATGAAAATTTTCCGGGTTCCTATGACATTAACAAAAAGTTGTCAAGGTTTGCATTTTTAACGCATTTTATCCAGTGGGGGCACCACCAAACGCAATTCTAGGACGTTTTGAGCATTTTTTTTGACAAAAAAAATTTTCACCTTTTCCTTCATTTTTCAGGTCAAAAAAAAATTTCCGGGTTCCTATCACGTGCACAAAAATTTTTCACGGCTTGCATTTTTAACACATTTTATCCAGTGGGGGCACCACCAAACACAATTCTAGGACATTTTGAGCAGTTTTTTTTCACAAATTTTTTTTCACCTTTTCCTTCATTTTTCAGGTCAAAGCTCAGTATGAAAATTTTCCGGGTTCCTATCACGTGCACAAAAAGTTGTCACGGTTTGCATTTTTAATGGATTTTATCCAGTGGGGGCACCACCAAATGCAATTCTATGACGTTTTGAGCAGTTTTTTTGACAAAATTTTTTTCAACTTTTTCCTTCATTTTTGAGGTCAAACCTCAGTATGAAAATTTTCCGGGTTCCTATGACGTGCACAAAAAGTTGTCACAGTTTGCATTTTTAACGCATTTTATCCAGTGGGGGCACCACCAAACGCAATTCTATGATGTTTTGAGCAGTTTTTTTGACAAAATTTTTTTTCAACTTTTCCTTCATTTTTGAGGTCAAAAAAAATTTCCGGGTTCCTATGACATGGACAAAAAATTTTCACAGTTTGCATTTTTAACACATTTTATCCAGTGGGGGCACCACCAAACGCAATTCTATGACGTTTTGGGCAGTTTTTTTGACAAAATTTTTTTTCACCTTTTCCTTCATTTTTGAGCTCAAAGCCCAGAATGAAAATTTTCCGGGTTCCTATCACGTGCACAAAAAGTTGTCACGGTTTGCATTTAATTTTTTTTCATTTTATCCAGTGGGGGTCACCACCAAATGCAATTCTATGATGTTTTGAGCAGTTTTTTGACAACCCAGGTCATCCCCGACTCCACGCAGCTGGATGTGTACGAGCAGGTCAGTACCACCTTGGAGTGTGTGCATGTCCCAATCAGTCGCGAAGATTAATTTGATTTTCCTTTTAAAAGATGAATCACCTCTGATTGTTGACGTCTCCAGCAGTGAGCTACATTCAGAGAGTTAATCAGAAATTAATCAAAACCTCACAATGTCTTTCAGCCCCCACTTTGATGACGAGGAGCGCCTGAGAGTGCTGGTGATGATGTCAGCGCAGGAGCTGGCCAATGGGATCTCATACTCTGGTCACATGTACGCCATGACCCGTGCGAGCCGTCACCTGTCTCCAGCAGGTGACCTCCAGGAGACTTTCGGTGGAATGGAGCAGGTACGTCTTAGTTGCTGATACTTTACTGTGTCTATATATATGTGCATCAAAAAGTAATGACAAATGTTTTCTGATATATCTGTTTCAGGTGAAGTTTATGAAGAGAATAGCTGAGATGTCAGACCTCAGCCCAGTTCTCAGAACTTTACCCCGGATCAAAAAACACCTTCTCAACACAGACAACATGAGGTGAGCTCGTATTACATACTCCCGGTTCTGTAGTTGCAGCTCTCACAAAAAAAAAAAAAGATTCACGTTTCTGTATCTTGTCGCCGTACAGGTGTGCAGTCAACACAACCCCGCAGAAACTGTCCGACACGGCGGCGCGGCTGGAGACTTTCATCAAGGACGTCGCCGTCAACAGGAAGGAACGCAAACCTGTCAGGATGAATATCATTGAGGTGAGTCGCCAGCAGGAACGCTGAGGGACCTTCTCCCCGTCGCTTTGCTTTCTCTGATGATGTTCCTGTAACGCAGAGACCGCTGGACCCGCTGGATAAATCTGGACTGAGCAGGAAACTCATCTCTGTGAGTTCACTTCAGCCGTTTGTGTCATTTCAACCATCCAAGATGATTTTCTTAAACATATTTTTTTGTTATTTTCCCTCCACAGGAGCTGAACTACCAGCCGTGTCAGATGAAAACCTTCTTCCAGATGCCCTTTCCCGTCAATTTTGTCAGCGAGTGTGTTCGGACGGTGCCGTTCTGCCACGAGGACTACGCCAGGTGATTGTCCCTCCACCTGAGGACCTTCATGTGTGTGTCTCAGGTGGATGCTCTCCCTTTCCTCTGAATGAAATCACAACAACTTTTATTTCTCTCTTCGTCAGTTTGTGCATCCTGGCCAGGATGATGACGGCCAAATTTCTCCACGGAGAGATCCGAGAGAAAGGCGGAGCCTACGGAGGCGGCGCCAGGATGGGAGGGGGCGGCCTGTTCTCCTTCTACTCGTACAGGTGAGCAGACGTCCGGCATGGTGGTCATACGTCATTTTTATAGAAAGTTTCTCTACTTGTTCTCGTGTTCTCGTGTCATAGGTCAGATACCTAAATGTGTAAAGAGATTTATGGGTGTATGTCGTCCTCTGTCTCCTTAGGGACCCTAACTCAGTGCAGACGTTATCAGCGTTCAGCAGAGGCGTGGACTGGGCCAAGTCGGGACAGTTCACCCAACAGGACATCGACGAGGCCAAGCTGTCCGTCTTCTCTGCCGTCGACTCGCCCGTGGCCCCGGCAGACAAAGGTGAGCGTCCGACACTTACCTCGTCCAATCACACAACCAGAAGTTTCATAAACGTTCGACAACCTCAACAGTGCAGCAATGATTAAGAATACTGCGGCGTATGTGATGCAGGCGTTTATCATATATATATATATTGCACATTTGAAAGTGAGATCGTTCTGCTGTTTGTCTCTGAGTTGTGCGTTGATTGTGCGTTGCTGTCACGTTCTGACGCCGGTTGCAGGGATGGGTCGTTTCCTCAGCGGCGTCACCGATGAGATGAAGCAGAGTCACAGAGAAAGACTCTTCGCTGTCACTCATACAAACCTGGTGGACGTGGCCAAAAGGTAAAAACAAAACCACTGCTCTTCACCAGTGAAAGTCACAGTTAAGCTGCTGCTGCTGATTTAACTCCAACTCTGTGTCTCGCTTTCTTACAGGTATTTAAGTGTTGGACAAAGAACGCGTGGCGTTTCCATCCTCGGCCCAGAGAACGAGACGATAAAGAAAGATCCCTCGTGGATTGTAAAATAATTTTTCTAATTAGAAATGCAACTGTATCTCTGTAACACGTTGGCAAAAGAGCTGAAGCGCACAACAGAGTTCTGTACATATTTATGTAAAGTGTGACAAATATATTGACATGTTGGGAAAAAAAAGCCAGAGTCAGCTCTTTTTCTTGACACACAATAAATGCTTTATTACTCTGCGACAGGACACACACACACCACACTGCCAACACATAAGCTTAATGTTGTGTACAGTTTTGCACAATCTCAGCTTCACTGCCAAACTACAGCAACAGCACAACGACTGGACGATGTACAAAGCCCAGGGTGGATACGGCAAAGGTAACGCACTGCACACACACACACACACACACACACACACACACACAGCTCATCAAATCGTCTGTTTTCAAGGTGTGAACAGTTTGGACTCGTGGCAGCTTCAGCAGATTACATTAAACGTGGATCTCAAAGTGACAAAAAAAAAGACTTGAAATGCTTCGCCCACCAGGTGTTTGCTCGGACACGTGTGGAAAAAAAAAATATTTCTAGCTACACATTTCCAGGACTAAAACTCAAATACTTCCACAGTGCATGCTGATGAGTGCTTACATATTTACGTATATTATCATTTTGATTGGGAGTGCTGCTAGCTTGTTGGAGCTACTCAATGAGCTCTGCTCCAAATGACCAGCTTCCTGTTTTCTGTCATCACTTGCTAATATATTAGCTCAATTCTGAAACGTTCCATAATTTTTACCACAATTTTTTTTACCAACAATATAACTTTAATATTACACTACTTTCTTTTAAAATGTCCCTTAATCTATCTGCCGTCAATCAGCGGTCATTGTGTTAGCAGCTGTCGATGTTCTCAACTGGAGGTTTTACATTCAGATGGCCGATGAGGTGTTGGTGTCTCTGGGTCGGATCCGGGTCACGTGCTCCAGCTGGCCCGAGTCAGACACGTCATAACTGGTCTTGTACTTGGCCAGGATTTTCATCAGCGGACGGAGCTTCAACCACCACTGCTCCTTAGGGATCCTGTGGCTGAAGAACACAATGTCAGGGTCAGGATTTAGTGTGATCGCTCGATGGAAATCTTCTTTGCACCAAACAAATATACTTTGATATTTCCAATGTAGTAAACGAACACCACATTTTTTAAAATTTATAAATACAATGCCATTTTTTGACATGTTGACTGTTGTTATGGGACATTTTGAGGACATGATGTCTTAGACTATAACCATTTTTGTCATTTTTAGCACTTTTTATACTATTGAGTGTGTATTATAAAATCTTATTCTGTAATGTTTCTTTGTTTTTTCTTATTTTACATTTCTATGTTTATATTTTGTTTGCTATGATCTCTGTGACTTTTTCCATCACAGTTAATCATAATACATTGTGATTCAAAACACTGTTTTATGAAGTTTTGGGGCGTTTTGAGCACGTTTTATTTTTTAAACATTTTTTGGCATTTTTTGACTTTTTCGACATAGTATAGTATGGCGTTTTTTCTTGTTTTTTGACATTCTAAACCTTGACCGGTTTTTGACTTTTTTTGCATTTTTGACACCTTTCCTCCCACTGAGTGTTAATAAAACACTGTTTTATGAAGTTTTGGGGCATTTCGAGCACTTTTTATTTTTTGACATTTTTTAACTTTTCTTGACACACTAAATAGCGTTTTTTTTGTTTTTTGACATTCTAAACCTTGACCGTTTTTTGACTTTTTTTGCATTTTTGACACCTTTCCTCCCACTGAGTGTTAATAAAACACTGTTTTGTGAAGTTTTGGGCATTTCCAGCACTTTTTATTTTTGACATTTTTGACAGTTTTTTGACATAGTTTAGTATGGCGTTTTTTCTTGTTTTTTGACATTCTAAACCTTGACCGTTTTTTGACTTTTTCTGCATTTTGGAAACCTTTCCTCCCACTGAGTGTTAATAAAACACTGTTTTGTGAAGTTTTGGGGCATTTCGAGCACTTTTTTATTTTTGACATTTTTTGACAGTTTTTGACACATACTAAACTATGGCGTTTTTTTTTGTTTTTTTGACATTCTATCCCTTGACCGACCTTTTTTGACTTTTTTTGCATTTTTTTTACACCTTTTATCCTACTGAGTGTTAATAAAACACTGTTTTGTGAAGTTTTGGGGCATTTCAAGCACTTTTTATTTTTTGACATTTTTTGCAGTTTTTTTGACATACTAAACTATGGCGTTTTTTGTTGTTTTTTGACATTCTAAACCTTGACCTTTTTTTGACTTTTTTGCATTTTTAACACCTTTTATCCCACTGAGTGTTAATAAAACACTGTTTTGTGAAGTTTTGGGGCATTTCAAGCACTTTTTATTTTTTGACATTTTTTTTGCAGTTTTTGACATACTAATACTATGGCGTTTTTTTTGTTTTTTTGACATTCTAAACCTTGACCTTTTTTGACTTTTTGCATTTTTAACACCTTTCCTCCCACTGAGTGTTAATAAAACACTGTTTTGTGAAGTTTTGGGGCGTTTCAAGCACTTTTTATTTTTTGACATTTTTTGACTTTTTTTCAAACCGTGCGGCGTTTTTTCTTGTTTTTGACATTCTAAACCTTGACCGTTTTTTGACTTTTTTTGCATTTTTAACACCTTTCCTCCCACTGAGTGTTAATAAAACACTGTTTTGTGAAGTTTTGGGGCGTTTCAAGCACTTTTTATTTTTTGACATTTTTTGACAGTTTTTGACATACTATAGTATAGCGTTTTTTTTGTTGTTTTTTGACATTCTAAACCTTGACCGATTTTTGACTTTTTTTGCATTTTTGACACCTTTCCTCCCACTGAGTGTTAATAAAACACTGTTTTATGAAGTTTTGGGGCATTTCAAGCACTTTTTATTTTTTGACATTTTTTGACTTTTTCGACATAGTATAGTATGGCGTTTTTTCTTGTTTTTTGACATTCTAAACCTTGACCGTTTTTTGACTTTTTTTGCATTTTTAACACCTTTCCTCCCACTGAGTGTTAATAAAACACTGTTTTGTGAAGTTTTAGGGCATTTCAGCACTTTTTATTTTTTTTTGACATTTTTGACAGTTTTTGACATAGTATAGTATGGCGTTTTTTCTTGTTTTTTTGACATTCTAAACCTTGACCGTTTTTTTGACTTTTTTTTGCATTTTTGACACCTTTCCTCCCACTGAGTGTTAATAAAACACTGTTTTGTGAAGTTTTGGGGCATTTCCAGCACACTTTTTTATTTTTGACATTTTTTGACATTTTTTGACATAGTATAGTATGGCTTTTTTTTGTTGTTTTTTTGACATTCTAAACCTTGACCGTTTTTTGACTTTTTTTGCATTTTTGACACCTTTCCTCCCACTGAGTGTTAATAAAACACTGTTTTGTGAAGTTTTAGGGGCATTTCAGCACTTTTTATTTTTTTTTTTGACATTTTTGACATTTTTTTAAAACACATAGTTTAGTATGGCGTTTTTTCTTGTTTTTTGACATTCTAAACCTTGACCGTTTTTTTTTTTTGACTTTTTTGCATTTTTGACACCTTTCCTCCCACTGAGTGTTAATAAAACACTGTTTTGTGAAGTTTTTTAGGCATTTCAGCACTTTTTATTTTTTGACATTTTTCGACATTTTTCGACATAGTATAGTATGGCGTTTTTTCTTGTTTTTGACATTCTAAACCTTGACCGTTTTTTGACTTTTTTTGCATTTTTGACACCTTTCCTCCCACTGAGTGTTAATAAAACACTGTTTTGTGAAGTTTTGGGGCGTTTCAAGCACTTTTTATTTTTTGACATTTTTTGACTTTTTTTCACACCGTGCTGCGTTTTTTCTTGTTTTTTGACATTCTAAACCTTGACCGTTTTTTGACTTTTTTTTGCATTTTTGACACCTTTCCTCCCACTGAGTGTTAATAAAACACTGTTTTGTGAAGTTTTGGGGCGTTTCGAGCACTTTTTATTTTTTTTTGACATTTTTTTTGACTTTTTTTTTGACACATATAGTATAGTATGGCGTTTTTTCTTGTTTTTTGACATTCTAAACCTTGACCGTTTTTTGACTTTTTTTGCATTTTTGACACCTTTCCTCCCACTGAGTGTTAATAAAACACTGTTTTGTGAAGTTTTGGGGCGTTTCGAGCACTTTTTATTTTTTGACATTTTTTGACATTTTTCGACATAGTATAGTATGGCGTTTTTTCTTGTTTTTTGACATTCTAAACCTTGACCGTTTTTTGACTTTTTTTGCATTTTTGACACCTTTCCTCCCACTGAGTGTTAATAAAACACTGTTTTGTGAAGTTTTAGGGCGTTTCGAGCACTTTTTATTTTTGACATTTTTTGACTTTTTTGACATAGTTTAGTATGGCGTTTTTTCTTGTTTTTTGACATTCTAAACCTTGACCGTTTTTTGACTTTTTCTGCATTTTGGACACCTTTTCCTCCCACTGAGTGTTAATAAAACACTGTTTTGTGAAGTTTTGGGGCATTTCAGCACTTTTTATTTTTTGACATTTTTTGACATTTTTTTGACATACTAAAGTATGGCGTTTTTTTTTGTTTTTTGACATTCTAAACCTTGACCGTTTTTTTGACTTTTTTTTGCATTTTTGACACCTTTCCTCCCACTGAGTGTTAATAAAACACTGTTTTGTGAAGTTTTGGGGCGTTTCGAGCACTTTTTATTTTTTGACATTTTTTGACTTTTTTGACATAGTATAGTATGGCGTTTTTTCTTGTTTTTTGACATTCTGAACCTTGACCGTTTTTTGACTTTTTTTGCATTTTTAACACCTTTCCTCCTATCGAGTGTTAATAAAACACTGTTTTGTGAAGTTTTGGGGCATTTCAAGCACTTTTTATTTTTGACATTTTTGCAGTTTTTTTGACATAGTAAACTATGGCGTTTTTTTTGTTTTTTGACATTCTAAACCTTGACCTTTTTTGACTTTTTTTGCATTTTTAACACCTTTCCTCCTACTGAGTGTTAATAAAACACTGTTTTGTGAAGTTTTGGGGCATTTCGAGCACTTTTTATTTTTGGTCATTTTTTGCAGTTTTTGACATACTAAACTATGGCGTTTTTTTTTGTTGTTTTTTGACATTCTAAACCTTGACCGTTTTTTTGACTTTTTTTGCATTTTTAACACCTTTTATCCTACTGAGTGTTAATAAAACACTGTTTTGTGAAGTTTTGGGGCATTTCCAGCACTTTTTATTTTTTGACATTTTTTGACAGTTTTTGACATAGTATAGTATGGCGTTTTTTTTGTTGTTTTTTGACATTCTAAACCTTGACCGTTTTTTGACTTTTTTTTTTTTGCATTTTTTGACACCTTTCCTCCCACTGAGTGTTAATAAAACACTGTTTTGTGAAGTTTTGGGGCATTTCAAGCACTTTTTTATTTTTTTTTTCATTTTTTTGACATTTTTGACATACTATAGTATGGCGTTTTTTTTGTTTTTTTTTGACATTCTAAACCTTGACCGTTTTTTTGACTTTTTTGCATTTTTGACACCTTTCCTCCCACTGAGTGTTAATAAAACACTGTTTTGTGAAGTTTTGGGGCATTTCCAGCACTTTTCATTTTTTGACATAGTTTAGTATGGCGTTTTTTCTTGTTTTTTGACATTCTAAACCTTGACCGTTTTTTGACTTTTTTTGCATTTTTGACACCTTTCCTCCCACTGAGTGTTAATAAAACACTGTTTTGTGAAGTTTTGGGGCATTTCAAGCACTTTTATTTTGGACATTTTTTTGACATTTTTTGACTTTTTTTCGACATAGTATAGTATATGTATGGCGTTTTTTTTTTTTGTTTTTTGACATTCTAAACCTTGACCGTTTTTTGACTTTTTTTGCATTTTTGACACCTTTCCTCCCACTGAGTGTTAATAAAACACTGTTTTGTGAAGTTTTGGGGCATTTCCAGCACTTTTCATTTTTTGACATTTTTTGACATTTTTTGACTTTTTCGACATAGTTTAGTATGGCGTTTTTTCTTGTTTTTTGACATTCTAAACCTTGACCGTTTTTTGACTTTTTTTGCATTTTTGACACCTTTCCTCCCACTGAGTGTTAATAAAACACTGTTTTGTGAAGTTTTGGGGCATTTCAAGCACTTTTTATTTTTTTACATTTTTGACTTTTTTTGACATAGTATAGTATGGCGTTTTTTTTCTTGTTTTTGACATTCTAAACCTTGACCGTTTTTTGACTTTTTTTGCATTTTTGACACCTTTCCTCCCACTGAGTGTTAATAAAACACTGTTTTGTGAAGTTTTGGGGCATTTCAAGCACTTTTTATTTTTTGACATTTTTTGACTTTTTCGACATAGTATAGTATGGCGTTTTTTCTTGTTTTTTGACATTCTGAACCTTGACCGTTTTTTGACTTTTTTTGCATTTTTGACACCTTTCCTCCCACTGAGTGTTAATAAAACACTGTTTTGTGAAGTTTTGGGGCATTTCGAGCACTTTTTATTTTTTGACATTTTTTGACATTTTTTTGACATAGTATAGTATAGTATGGCGTTTTTTCTTGTTTTTTGACATTCTAAACCTTGACCGTTTTTTGACTTTTTTTGCATTTTTGACACCTTTCCTCCCACTGAGTGTTAATAAAACACTGTTTTGTGAAGTTTTGGGGCATTTCGAGCACTTTTCATTTTTTGACATTTTTTGACTTTTTCGACATAGTTTAGTATGGCGTTTTTTCTTGTTTTTTGACATTCTAAACCTTGACCGTTTTTTGACTTTTTTTGCATTTTTGACACCTTTCCTCCCACTGAGTGTTAATAAAACACTGTTTTGTGAAGTTTTGGGGCATTTTCAGCACTTTTTATTTTTTGACATTTTTTGACTTTTTTGACATAGTTTAGTATAGTATGGCGTTTTTTCTTGTTTTTTGACATTCTAAACCTTGACCGTTTTTTGACTTTTTTTGCATTTTTGACACCTTTCCTCCCACTGAGTGTTAATAAAACACTGTTTTGTGAAGTTTTGGGGCATTTCCAGCACTTTTCATTTTTTGACATTTTTTGACATTTTTTGACTTTTTTCGACATAGTTTAGTATGGCGTTTTTTCTTGTTTTTTGACATTCTGAACCTTGACCGATTTTTGACTTTTTTTGCATTTTTGACACCTTTCCTCCCACTGAGTGTTAATAAAACACTGTTTTGTGAAGTTTTGGGGCGTTTAAGCACTTTTTATTTTTTGACATTTTTGACTTTTTTGACATAGTTTAGTATGGCGTTTTTTCTTGTTTTTTGACATTCTAAACCTTGACCGTTTTTTGACTTTTTTTGCATTTTTGACACCTTTCCTCCCACTGAGTGTTAATAAAACACTGTTTTGTGAAGTTTTGGGGCGTTTCGAGCACTTTTTATTTTTTGACATTTTTTGACTTTTTTTGACATAGTATAGTATGGCGTTTTTTTTGTTTTTGACATTCTGAACCTTGACCGTTTTTTGACTTTTTTTGCATTTTTGACACCTTTCCTCCCACTGAGTGTTAATAAAACACTGTTTTATGAAGTTTTGGGGCATTTCAAGCACTTTTTTTTTTTTTGACATTTTTTTGACTTTTTTTTCATAGTATAGTATGGCGTTTTTTCTTGTTTTTGACATTCTAAACCTTGACCGTTTTTTTGACTTTTTTTGCATTTTTGACACCTTTCCTCCCACTGAGTGTTAATAAAACACTGTTTTGTGAAGTTTTAGGGCATTTCAAGCACTTTTTTATTTTTTGACATTTTTTGACTTTTTTTTTATAGTATAGTATAGTATGGCGTTTTTCTTGTTTTTTGACATTCTAAACCTTGACCGTTTTTTGACTTTTTTTGCATTTTTGACACCTTTCCTCCCACTGAGTGTTAATAAAACACTGTTTTGTGAAGTTTTGGGGCATTTCAAGCACTTTTTATTTTTTGACATTTTTTTTTTTTTTTTTTTCGACATAGTATAGTATGGCGTTTTTTCTTGTTTTTTGACATTCTGAACCTTGACCGTTTTTTGACTTTTTTTTGCATTTTTGACACCTTTCCTCCCACTGAGTGTTAATAAAACACTGTTTTGTGAAGTTTTGGGGCATTTCCAGCACTTTTCATTTTTTGACATTTTTTGACATTTTTTGACTTTTTCGACATAGTTTAGTATGGCGTTTTTTCTTGTTTTTTGACATTCTAAACCTTGACCGTTTTTTTGACTTTTTTTGCATTTTTGACACCTTTCCTCCCACTGAGTGTTAATAAAACACTGTTTTGTGAAGTTTTGGGCGTTTCAAGCACTTTTTTTTTTTTTTGACATTTTTTGACTTTTTCGACATAGTATAGTATGGCGTTTTTTCTTGTTTTTTGACATTCTAAACCTTGACCGTTTTTTGACTTTTTTTGCATTTTTGACACCTTGCCTCCCACTGAGTGTTAATAAAACACTGTTTTGTGAAGTTTTGGGGCGTTTAAGCACTTTTTATTTTTTGACATTTTTTTTTACTTTTTTGACATAGTTTAGTATGGCGTTTTTTCTTGTTTTTTGACATTCTGAACCTTGACCGTTTTTTGACTTTTTTTGCATTTTTGACACCTTTCCTCCCACTGAGTGTTAAAACACTGTTTTGTGAAGTTTTCAAGCATTTCGAGCACTTTTTATTTTTTGACATTTTTTGACTTTTTTCGACATAGTAGTATAGTATGGCGTTTTTTTTTGTTTTTTTTGACATTCTAAACCTTGACCGTTTTTTTTTGACTTTTTTTGCATTTTTGACACCTTTCCTCCCACTGAGTGTTAATAAAACACTGTTTTGTGAAGTTTTGGGGCGTTTCAAGCACTTTTTATTTTTTGACATTTTTTGACATTTTTTTTCATAGTATAGTATAGTATTTTTTTTTTGTTTTTTTTGACATTCTAAACCTTGACCGTTTTTTGACTTTTTTTTGCATTTTTGACACCTTTCCTCCCACTGAGTGTTAATAAAACACTGTTTTGTGAAGTTTTTAGGGGCATTTCAGCACTTTTTATTTTTTTGACATTTTTTGACATTTTTTGACTTTTTCGACATAGTTTAGTATGGCGTTTTTTCTTGTTTTTTGACATTCTGAACCTTGACCGTTTTTTGACTTTTTTGCATTTTTGACACCTTTCCTCCCACTGAGTGTTAATAAAACACTGTTTTGTGAAGTTTTGGGGCATTTCCAGCACTTTTCATTTTTTGACATTTTTTGACATTTTTTGACTTTTTCGACATAGTTTAGTATGGCGTTTTTTCTTGTTTTTTTACATTCTGAACCTTGACCGATTTTTGACTTTTTTTTGCATTTTTGACACCTTTCCTCCCACTGAGTGTTAATAAAACACTGTTTTGTGAAGTTTTGGGGCGTTTAAGCACTTTTTTATTTTTTTTTTTGACATTTTTGACTTTTTCGACATAGTATAGTATGGCGTTTTTTCTTGTTTTTTTGACATTCTGAACCTTGACCGATTTTTGACTTTTTTTTGCATTTTTGACACCTTTCCTCCCACTGAGTGTTAATAAAACACTGTTTTGTGAAGTTTTGGGGCATTTCGAGCACTTTTTATTTTTTGACATTTTTTGACTTTTTTCGACATAGTATAGTATGGCGTTTTTTCTTGTTTTTTGACATTCTGAACCTTGACCGTTTTTTGACTTTTTTTGCATTTTTGACACCTTTCCTCCCACTGAGTGTTAATAAAACACTGTTTTGTGAAGTTTTGGGGCGTTTCAAGCACTTTTTATTTTTTGACATTTTTTGACTTTTTTCGACATAGTATAGTATGGCGTTTTTTTTTGTTTTTTGACATTCTGAACCTTGACCGTTTTTTGACTTTTTTTGCATTTTTGACACCTTTCCTCCCACTGAGTGTTAATAAAACACTGTTTTGTGAAGTTTTGGGGCGTTTCGAGCACTTTTCATTTTTTGACATTTTTCGACATTTTTCGACATAGTATAGTATGGCGTTTTTTCTTGTTTTTGACATTCAGAACCTTGACCGTTTTTTTAACTTTTTTTGCATTTTTGACACCTTTCCTCCCACTGAGTGTTAATAAAACACTGTTTAGTGAAGTTTTGGGGCGTTTCGAGCACTTTTCCTTTTTTGACATTTTTGGACTTTTTCGACATAGTTTAGTATGGCGTTTTTTCTTGTTTTTTGACATTCTGAACCTTGACCGTTTTTTGACTTTTTTGCATTTTTGACACCTTTCCTCCCACTGAGTGAGTTTTGGGGCATTTCAACCCCTTTTTTTTTGACATTTTTTGACACCGTACAGCGTTTTTTCTTGTTTTTTGACATTCTGAACCTTGACCGTTTTTTGACTTTTTTTGCATTTTTGACACCTTTCCTCCCACTGAGTGTTAATAAAACACTGTTTTGACCGTTTTTTTTTTTGCATTTCAGCACTTTTTTTAGTACTTTTTGACATTTTTGACTTTTTTTTTTAGACATAGTATATATGGCGTTTTTCATCTTGGACATTCTGAACCTTGACCTTTTTGCACTTTTTTGCATTTTTAACACCTTAAACACCATGGAGTGTTAGACCTTTTTGTTGTTTGTCTTTTTAACAACTGATGTTATTCAGTGTTTATGAAACACTGTTCTTTGATGTTTTCTGGTATTTTTAGTATTTGATTTTCTTTTGATGGCATAATATCGTCTGGTTTTTTTTGGAGGGTTTTATGAAATAATTTTACATTAGTTAAAAACGTCAATGTACTACTATACTACAAAATCGTCATAATCATAGCAAGGCCTTAAAATGTTCAATATGTATGTAATCTGTTATAAAATCAGAATGTATCTCAGTGTATATCTGTTACAAGTATTAAAAACGTTTTTCCTTTCTTACACAAAGTCGGTCTCATCCCTGAGCTGTGATACAGGCTGAAAGACCAGAGCTCTGCGACGCATCCCCAAGAGGCAGGCGGTGTCCTCTGAGTTTGCAAACACTCGCCCTGCATTGGAGACCAGCATTAGGTTGTATAAACAAATAAATCAATGGACACATCCCTGATCAATACAGCAAAAAATGGATCCAGACCAAATCCAACATCTTCATCAAACTCAAGTCATGAGTTTTCAGTTTACCTCCTTTGTACGAGTCCTTGAGTGTCCGTGTGATCCATTGCATGGCTTTAGCAGCAACTTTGGTGCCGAAGTTTCTATCAAACGGAGATGGAGATCCTCCCTATGAAAAGAAAAGAATTATTTATCTTCAGATTAAAGCTATGAAAAATAAATTCTCTATAAAGTTAGATGTGTGTTTATATATTAATACAAATTCGCAGAGATTATTATTGGACATATAATATGTAATGTGTGCCGTAAGCGTCCTGTTTTATTATGTGTACAAGCTCCATGTGACCAGGAAAAAACTTTTTACAGACTCCCTCATGTCACAATTTCAGGATTACATTCCCTACATCAACGGTTAGTTGATTTCAGCTGGGGTAAACACGGCATGTACAGCGGAGCGTGTATGTGTGTGCATGTCCAACCTGCTGCATGTGACCGAGGATGTTCTTGCGGCAGTCGAACACTCCCCGACCCTCCTCTGAGTACAGCTGGTAGATGAAATCAGTGGTGAAGTTCTCATTGCAGTTCTCATTCCTAAAAACAGATATTTCAAGGGCAAACAGGTTCAGCTCCAGGGTCAGTTACAAATAACAAAAGTTCCTGTAGAAATTGTTGGTGGTGTGTTATATGGATTATCCAGTGTAACAGGGACACTGTTAAATCTAAAAACCTGGACCAAAATACACAACTATCTACCACTAGGGAAGTGAGGGAACGGAGTTTTTTTTTTTTTGTAATCGGTAAGTAACCAGTATCTTTCCCCCAGCTTTTCCTTCTGTTTTCCACCAGTGATCACGGCCCTTGAGCCAGAGCATCAGCATGCTGTTCACTGCAACCTGCAGGCACAATTTCATGGTGCGCAACAAAACTTGAGTGTGTCTTTGCACTAATGAAATTACACAAGATGCCAACCTCAGCACAGGCGCACAATGTCACCTCCACACGCTGCCCGAATTATTACATTTGTCCCATTTTCCACAGACCTGGGTCCTGCTGGGAGCAATGTGAACAGTGTGATGGTGAAGTGGACTAAAATAACCACAGGACATGACAGAAAATAACGGCTGCGAGGTCGATCTGATGTCAAGACTGTTTTGTGTCACGTACAATTATGCATTAAAACAAAAATATTAAGAATCTCATTGTTTCACTCGTTTTCGCCCACAGTCCGGCACACACACACACACCTTATGCACTCCATTGCAAAATCCTACAGGCAAACTGTGTGTGTGTGTGAGTGTGTGTGTGTGGCAATGAAACAACAGCAGCAGCAGCAGCATAAATGTTCACATTAAAAGAAAGAACAAATTCAGCAGGATCAGAGCCTCACCTGAGCACTAATCCTCTCTGGATGCTCGTCTTCATCTTCTGCGTCAGATGCTCCACGTTGGCCTGAAAACACAGAGAGCAGCCTCGCGTCAAAAGCGGAGCAGCGGCGGCCTGCAACCTGCGCGAGCAGCCGACGCAGCCGCGAATCACGCGCCCCCGTCTCAGTGGCGGTGCAGGGAGGCATCTGCCCCACCAGGGGGCGCTAAACCTGACGGCTCCAACCCTGACAGGGAAGCCGTGTGGGTGTAACACAACAAAACTCTTGTTCCCACTTAAAATTTCATCATTAAATGCATCATTTGTTATTTTGTCAAACAGCAACAGCTGTAAGACAAATGATGACAGCAAAATGAAAACTCATACGCTCGTAGTATAAGGCGCATTCAAAACTAAATAAACGAAATGACGTGTAAACTAACGAGCCACAGTAACGACATAAACAACGTGGCGTCTCTAATCAGCCCTGACCTGATGTGTGCTGATGGAATGAGTGATGCAGCTAAGAGCTTATTAATAAATCTCCCAATGTGCACTGCTGTCATCTGGGTCACCAACAATCTGATCTGTGCTGCCTCAGTCGAGGGGAAAGTGTACACTGTACCGTGATAAAAATACATCTGAAATGTACAAATTAACGGAGTGCTGGAGAAAACCAAGATTTGGTGATGCAGAAGCACAAAACAGCTGCAAACTGAGATAAGACGCTTAAATAAAAAAAGAAATTAGTATCTGAAAGTGGACGTTCATCTCTGACCTGCAGGTCCCGGATGTCAAACGGCTCCTCGTAGATGTAGACGGTGTCGGCGCCTGCGGCCAGGCCGCCCACGGTGGCCAGGTAGCCACAGTAGCCCCCCATGGTCTCGATGATGAAAACCCGCCGCTTGGTGCCGCTGGCCGACTGCTTGATGCGGTCGCACGTCTGGTCGATGCGCACGCACAGAGCGGATGGTTATTTAACGAGCGAAACGGCAGATTTGTTCACCACAGAGAGCGTGAAGCTGCAAAACGAAGCAGAGCTGAAGCTGATCGGTGTTAATGAAAATACTGAATATTTCCTGGATTTAAAATGTTGGGATTTGCCGCTTTTATCGCTTTTTTTTCATCTCACCGTTGGCTGCACACTTCCTGGTTGCGTGTGCAGCATTATGTAAATAACAATTCACTGGTGATAAGGATCAGCTGCAGCTCTACTTCACTTCATCAAGTCCATCATGTTTGTGAGCAAACATGCAGCCATGGTTACCTTTTACAGTCCGAGCTGCGAGAAGGTTCAGATCAAACACTGAGGTTGAGTGACGCACAGGTCGACTCCTCACTTCAATTAAAAATAAAACTTTATAGCTAAGTCCATGCTGGCTTATCCAAACGTTTTGTGGGTACTTATATTACCCAAGCTACATACACACAATGAGTGTATTCAGGATTTTATATCACTTTGACACACAGAGTTGACCTGTGCACACCGAGCTTGTCTTCTAACCAGATGGATGGAGTCTGGAGGATCAGGATACTGCCGCTGATTTTTTTTATTTTTGTCTAAAACGTTTGCACTTTGTTTTATTCTTAGTGGAAGACTCCGCCCATCTGATACCAGCAGCGGTAAACGGCCTCTGATCCAGGACCTGAGGACACGTCACACTGATGCAATCCTCCAGCACAGACTTTACCAGCAGGAAGAGAAGGACGTGAGCCAGAGACTGCACTTCATCATCACTGCAACATAACAGCTCACTCACATGCAAGTGCATCGCGGCCTCTGGAGTTCTGTACTCACAGATGAGATGAACCGGGATCATAGTTCATCTCTCAAAAAAAAAAAAAAGCTTCCTCCACCCTCGGCGACCCCGCTCTACCCACGTCTGTCTACACCCGAGACATCCGTCAGTGTCACAGAATCACAGGTGACACCGGAGGACGTCGCCCGCTCTTTCATTTTCCCGATGGGTTTGGTCTGTCCCGCCGGACCTTACCTCCACGATGGCGTTGAGGGACGTGTCGGCGCCGATGCTGAGGTCGGTGCCGGGCACATTGTTACTAATGGTGGCGGGCAGCATGCACATCGGGACGCAAAGCTCCTGGTAGTCGGCGCGGGCCTCGTACAGCTGCAGCAGGGACTCAAAGGCCTGATGGTGGTGGTGATATGAGGTTAGACCAGCAGGGGGCAGGCTGCACGTCTGAAGCCCTGGTCATGTGTCGGGGGAAACTACAGCGTTTTTACAGGCGGTGTCGTGATGCTCAAAGGGCTGCGTTGCCTTGGTAACTGATAGAAAAAAAATACCTGATGCTACATGTTGAACACAGTCTGTCGTGCACGCTGCTTCAACAGCGAAGGACGGACACTAGAAACTGATTACACGGACGCCATGAGGCTCTGTGGCGTGTGTCCTGCAGTGTCTGGGTGGCTCTCTCCAGGGGACGGGGCGGGGGGGCGGGGGCTTCTTAGCTTCCAAGTGACTGCAAGGTGACAGGCTATTGGACAGGGGGGGGGCAGAGGGTTCACCCTGGCTGACATGTATCGGCGTTGACGCGACGAGATAACGATTTGGGCAGGACTCCAGAGGCTGTGAGCGACATTTCCTTTTTTGTCCAACAAACAAGGAGCTGTTTTTTTTTTTTCTGGTCGGGTCGAGGGCAGACAGAGGGGCCCGGTCCGGTTAGAAACAATAAAAAGACTTCAAACTGCACACAGCGACGCCGGGCGTGCCCACACAGCATGCACACTCGCTCTCCGAACGCAGCGCCGCCGTTCGGAGCAGACGGAGCAAGCGGAGCGTCCCCGTGATGAGACATAAAACATGCCACAACACTCACCTGGGACCAGCTGACCAGCTCGTCTCCAAATACAACAACCAGAAACACAGACTGTGTTGTGTACTGTGACTGAGGCAGAGGATCTGTACGTCCCACACAGGCCGCCTGTGTTTACACAGAAAACACGGCCGGGGGTGATCCTCCTCATTTTGTTGTCGTGCAATGGAAAACTTGAGGTTTGCGCTTTTTTTTTTTTTTTGCCGTGTGAATCAGGAGCTTGATAGTGATCATTTAACTGCAGCACCACCCCACAGTGTGGCTTATTTATCCTATATGAGGGCTTCATGTGTAATACTATTATTTAATAAAATATTTGATATTTCAGCTTCCAAATCACAAATATCAGCAACTATTTTTTTCCAAAGCTACTAAATATTTTCGCAAACGTTATCTACAGTGTGTACAGACTGTACTTCATGTCATACTTTCAATACTTAGTCTAATATTTCATGAAGTATTTCTTGTGAGTGTCATGAGCCTGTTAAATTAAAGTCCATCTTCTGGTTGTTAATGCGTGGATGCGAGCTGCAAATCAGTGATGTCCCAAAATCTGACAGGCTGGGAGGTGTGTGTGTGTCGGACTACAAACACACACACACACACACACACACGCAGTGAGCCCGCCTAACTTACATCAGTAATGGCATTCAGAGCGGTGTCTGAGCCAATGCTGAGGTCTGAACCGGGTATATTGTTGGAGACGGTGGCGGGGACCATGACCATGGGCACGCAGAACTCGTTATATTTGTCCCGAGCGCTGGAGAGCTCCATTAATCCCACGTAGGCCTGCAGCAGCGAGAACCAGCGTCTGATTGGTTATTGCTGAGGATGTGGAGACAGAAGTGGGGGGGGGGGGGGGGCTGGCCGTAAAGCCGTAGAGAAAACTAAAAACGGACACAGCGATGGCAAGTTGGGAAAAAAAAAATAAAAACAAAAGTTTCGGGAGGAGAAAAATTGTTGGGGGGGGCTGCCAGGCCAACCAATCCCGGTGGAGAGTGAGACACACAGAGGACGCAGACCACACGGGACATGAGAGACAAAGACAAGGAGGAAGATTTCTAGTGTGGCCGAGCTGCCAAGGGCAAAAACCGACACTTTAATCTAAACGGATTTATAATTTTGATTCTTAAAATTTTGTTTCTTTGCCGGTTGAATTTTGGAGATTTCACTCTTTAATGTAACTGTAACTAACGACCTCCTTCGACCCCGCCCTCGCCTCATAAATGATAAATCCATCTTTCAGGATTCCGATCAGCTTTTCGCAAACCAAACCCCGGCGAGGTTCGTCTTCGCAGCTTGGCCATGAAGTGATGCAGACAGACGACGGAGAGAGCCGCTGACATTTAAATGTGTCCTAACTGTACCGACATATATGAACCGAATGAACTGAAGCTGAGATGTCGAACGAATGGACTCACGATACACGGTGAAACACTACAGAGAGGGGATCAAACAACGTTCAGAATAGAGTATTTCAACATTATGACAGATGCTTTGACGTGTCATCTCATATTTGTGATAAAACATGTTTGAAAAGTTATAAAATTGTTGTGTAATTTAAAGGTAAAAACCGACAGTCACGTGGAGTTACGTACCTCGAACCCTCCGATGACGAGCAGAGCGTTGATGTTATGGATCCTCATCTGCTCGGCAATTTTTTCCAGATGTTTTCCTGGGAGGGTTCTAGCACGCAGAAATGAAACGTTCCAAACATTTATCATCACGCAAAATTACACATTTAAACACGGCGCCGGCCGCGACCGCAGAGACTCACCTCTTTGTCCCGAGCAGCGACCCCCCCTGGCCCGTCCAACCACCCACATCTCCCCATTTGATCTCCTTGATCTGACGAAAAGGAAGATGCCGTGATTATCATTATTATTATTATTATTATTATTATTATTATTATTACTACACATCTGTATTCCCACTGCTCAGATAGTGGAGTACCACATTTAAACCACTAAAAACATCTTAAACAGGAAGTGTGGATACCACAGATACTGTACTCTGTTGTCACTGTGCCAGCTGGAGCTGCATTTAACCAGCAGCTCCTCATCATCATCATCATCATCATCATCATCATAGCGTCCCTAGCCGCGCCGAGGTTTTAACTCTGCACGGATCACGGCTTCAACACGTCTCTGTGTGTGTGTGTGTGTGTGTGTGTGTGTCTGGTTTACACTGAGAAGTTTAGCTGCACCCAGTGTTATCAGTGCAGCCAGCAGAGCAGAGAGGGAGGCGGGTCAGAGCTACTTCCTGCTCAGGTCACGTGACCTCTCAGGAACGACGGCTGCTCGCGTGTTTACTCTTAATAAGTGTCGGGAAGTTTATGTTTCCCATCCGCAGGCGTGAGAGCAGCAGACTCTGCTCCTTCACGGATATGAAACTGTGATCGGTGGATAAAATTAAAAAAAGATACAGTAAATAAATATCACCTGTACTCAGTCAGTCTCACCTGCCCTTTGTAAAATCCCTCGAAGCCGTCGCTGATGGCGAACATCTTGTGGCCTTCGGCGATTCCCACCCTGACGGCAGAGCGCACGGCGGCGTTCATGCCCGCCGCCGGCGCGCCCACGTTCAGCACGGCCACGTTGAACGAGCTCTGCGGGGGCGAGGGAGAGCGGCGGTCACACGACACACAAAAGAAACACGCTCAACGCACAAACCAGGCGCCGGTCTCGGTTTCCATACGCGTCGACGCCCGCGACGCCTCCACACGTTTGCTTCAAACGTCTTCTCGCGCCCAGTGCGAGTCTCACGTGTGCAGGACGATGCTGGGTTTGCACAGGATGGTATATCAGCCACTTACACAGGCAGCGGAGGTGACGCCTGCAGCTTCTTCTTTTCTTTTTGTTTTTAAATCACAACGTTATTCTAATTTAAAAAAAACTAAACGACGGTGGCCGACCACCTCCACTGCCTCTTCATACCATCCACGTCCCATCACTGCCGAGGGGCCCGGCGGGACTTTGCCTCAGAGCAGAAGAGCGGCGGCGGCAGGCAAAGATGAACATCGCATGCAAGAAGCCACATGCTGCTAAAAGACGCAGTGAAGCAGCAGCTGATTTCTCAAAAGCTTGAAATGCAAACTCAAGTCTTCCTGCTGTTCAGAATCATCTGTACAACTGAGCACTAACACGGTTTTACATCACAACCCAGACCCCTGGTATCAAACTGCTCGCTGTCCATACTTCAGCTGAAGCCCATGTAGTTGTGTGTACATGGCGCACATTCGAATGCAAGCTGCACACACTCAGACACTTGTTGGTCGTGTTGGTATTTGGTGTGTGTAACGGTCGAGTCAGAGGCGCTCTGTGAATTAAGGATTTTCCTCCCACTCCAACTCTTTAATTTCAGATTAAAGACGACGTGGAGAAGCTCAGACTGGACAGGCGGCGGGAAAACCTCAGGGCTGTTTATTTACACTCACGTTAGAAGCAGGTATGTGTCAGAGTCAAGCGCTGAAATTTATAATCTAATATTTGTTTAGTTTCTTTGTCAGATTTACTCAGAAATGAATGCATGAATGCCACATCATGCAGCCGCTGAGCGAGCCTGTCCAGTTTGAGTCTCAAACTTCACCTCTTCACCTGAAGTGGGGGCGAGAGGCCTTCACCTCTTTCTACATCTACTTCTACCAGACAGCCATGAGGAAATATGCGACGGCAGACAGAGCGACGGATAACGAGCACCGACGCTGTCGTTTTGTGGCACCGTGACACACAAACTGAGTGCAGGTCGAAATGTTGTCTCCGTAAAAAAATATTATAAATAATCCTCGGAAGTTTAGCCCCAGGAAATGATTAGAGAAAAACTGAAAATCAGTCATATTTTTAAACTAAATTTCATTGCGTGGCCGACAATAGAAGCCAAAGTGAGGTTTCTATACTAGTGGGTGGAGGATCTGCTCTGTGAACTACGCCTGCAGAAGCTTCAGAAGCTGAGCTACAGCCCGTTCAGCTGCGGCCTCGCTGCTCATCACATACACCAAACTCCTCTTCATCCCCCGCCTCCCGCTCCTCTCCCTCAGGACAGAGACAGCCACAGAGAAACAAGGCTCGGTTAGTGTCACAAAAAGACTGCAGCACCCACAGTGCACCTGACCAGGAAGTACCTCACAGGCTAATCTCAGAGCCGCTGGTGGAAAAGACACATCAGAAGAATTGTTGTGAACTCATTGATTAGATCATCAGTCATTGGGTTTTTTCTGTGTTCGGGGCCGGGCTCTTACATTTGGAAGCTCAGAGTCTGCTTTCCGGTAGGAGAGGAGTCTGTAGGTGATCAGGTTGTTTTCAAAGCTCCTGCAAAAAAACAGAAAAGCACAAAGTAGTCAGATGTAGAGAAACCACTCGGTCTGCCAGCGGCTCTGCTGCTGCTGCTGCTGCTGCTGCTGCAGAGAAAGGATTTCGAGTCGATCAAAGAAAACAATCAATGAACGCAGAGTTAAACTGGGGCACGCTGCCAAACAGACGAGAGACGAGGGCTATCTGGAAATCTGTGTGCCAAAGCAATCGCCTGGAAAAAAGCAAATGATTCGCTGTTGGCAGCTCTCTGTTGGCACTATTTAATCATTTTATGTGTCACACCTAATTTTAAACACCTAATTTTGTGTACAGAGAAGTCAACCTGAGAAATAAGAAAGAAAAAAATACCTCCCACGCAGTCTGACTGCCTCATCAAACTTCTTCTCATCCATGGCCTTCTGCACTTCCTGGGTCTGGTGACAAAACACGAAAGACGTTCATCACTACACTGTCATAGAAAAACAAACTGTGGCGCTACGAGGAAATTTGCGCAACAGTGTTCTTTCAGTGTAACATGTGCAAAGCATTTATTTTTAAATGATGCAACTGTCAACCGTCATTTTGCACCTGAAGATGTCAAACACAAGAGCAGGTGGGAGTTAATCTGTAGTGGAGCGGTCTCATGGTGAGAGCTGTACACTGTTCCCAACACTCAATCCCTGCATCGCACCTACATATCCACACACACACACACACACACACACACACACACACACACATATGCACAGAACACACTCTTACCATCTGAACACACTCCATGAGCGGCAGTCGAACGGCCTGGTTGCCAACCAGAGACACGACGCAGGCCGGGGTGCTGGCAGACGCCTCCAATAACGCCAGCACGGCCTCCACGCCCATACGACTGGCCTGCGGGCGTCAGAGGTCATTTAAGGTCTTACTAAAATAAAGGTTCCTGGTCGCACAACACGACCACATTAATGGTTATGAGGTACAGAATGAGAGGCTGAGAAGCCGAGTGTCTGGGGTGTCAGTAAGGAAGAGTGTTTTGAAGATACTCTGATTAAAAGTTTGGACCTGCTGTGTTGTGACTTACCAGGATCCTGTCGAAGGCAGAGGGGGTCCCACCTCTCTGCACATGGCCCAAGATGGTGACCCTGGTGTCAAAACCCAGGCAGCGGACCACCAGCTGGGTACGGACAGACAACATGGGAGGATGAGCGTGCTCGTCATGGAGTAACACAATCTCAAGGAAACGTAGAAGTAAAAGCGGCCACAGAAACGTCAAGCAGAAGGAGGAATCATGCAAAACATCTCCTGTCATGTTAGTGAGTTGCCACATAAATAATGCGTGCATGCTAACGCACAAGCTAAGGGTGCAAGGAGACATGGGATGGGAAGGGGAATATT
Organism: Psettodes erumei; assembly: GCA_016785225.1. Classification (NCBI taxonomy): domain Eukaryota; kingdom Metazoa; phylum Chordata; class Actinopteri; order Pleuronectiformes; family Psettodidae; genus Psettodes; species Psettodes erumei. Next base: position 361,089 of record JAFBJZ010000617.1, on the reverse strand, counting down.
AAAAAAAAAAGTTTAAATGTCTGGAAGATACATGGAAAGGAAGTGAGTATGTTAGTAAGTAAACGTAAAATATACATGAAACATACAGAAAAGGTCAACAAAACAACAACACACACAACTTTGTGGTAAGAGGGAAACCATGAAGGAAAACAGGCCACGCTTGTGAATGGGGGGTTTGTGGGTCCATGCCATGAACCAGGTTTGTCCACCATACTCACATCCTTGATATAATCAGGTGTTATGGGCTTGTTGTGGCAATCTATGGCGCCCTCGGCTACAATAATAATGTTCAGTCTTTTCTTATCAGCGCGGTTCTGGAGGGACGTAGAGAAGCAAAAGCATTTTGAAAAAAACATGACAGAAAACCTTCTGCGTTCCCAAAAGCCGGAGCCGGTAATGGCGGATCATCTCTGAGCAGCTACTGTTAAAAAACAAAAAAGAAACATCCTGACATTTAGCTGATTGTTTTCCTACAACAGGCACTTGTCACATTGTGGGAGAATTCATTCACAGCTGACTGGATGACGTTATTTTCAGCTAGTCAATGCTAGCAATGCTGTGAACGGAAATTTACTTAAATTAACGATTGATAACAAAACGTTTTACCCAAGTGAACCATCCTTAGAGTCTAACTAACGTACCAACACGAAACATTTTTTTTAAAGCACGTTGTTTAATTATTTTTCCTTAAACTCTACCGTTCAATTAAATGACGCTTTTTAAAGATGGACGCCGCATTTCCGCTTCCTCCCATTGTACACATACCCCACTTGCCGGAGCCGGCGGGGATTGGGGAGCAGCGTCGCCCAACACACCCGTCCGACCAATCGTGAGTCAAACCTCACCTGCCAATCATGACGTGTCACCACCTTCTTTTTTGTTAGCAAATAGCGTGCCGACAACCGCCTCAATCGCAGAGACTCTGATATGGAGGGGGCGGGGCTTACGATCGCGAAGTTTTGGCTTCAACGGGCCCGGCTTTCGTGGAGCTGCCATATTTACGCTTTATATACACGTCCATTGACGCACGTTAATTGGTTCCAGCACTTTAATTTACTCATTACTACCACCAATTGTCGATCAGTGGAACTGCGGGTAATTGCGGAGAAAATGACGGTTTTCATTTCCCGAAAACCTGAGTTAAGTTTTGAAAAATTAATAAAGCCAGTTTAGTTTACAAAGACTGCAAAACTGTTCAAAAGCTCCACGCGTTACCGTTCAAATTAATCCTCATTGATACTCACACACTGTTTTGTCATCTTGTAATTTCCTTCCCTTTTTTTCTGTACACATTTCCTCTCAAACGGCCCGCTTTATCTTTTTACTCTTCATTTTGGTGATTTCTCAGGACACCGTCAAAGATGGACATGAGTCAGTAAAGAGGAGCCTGAAAGTATCATTCGGCCTGAGGTGTAATATATCAAATACCTTTTTTACAAAAAAGCAGCTACAAAACAAAATGGAAAAAAACACTGCAGGATACATAACTAATGGCTTTTTTTGAATAATAATTCATTTATAAAATTCTCTCAGAATGTGACAGGTGTCCAGGCATTTTACTAACTCACTGACTCCTGTTTTGTCACACACACACACACACACACACACACACACACACACACACACTGATGTCCACCAGCCGGTCCAGCCTCTGGTTCCCCCTCTGCTTCAGTCTGAGACTGAGCTCTACTCACATCCTTTACAAAATCAGAGGTAATGGGTCATCCTTGTCTGTCAATGGCTCCTTCAGCCACTATGATAATATTCAACCTGGAACCTCGAGATCGGCTCTGGATGACGACAAACACACTCACCACTCGAAATCAACTGGATTAAGTAAAATGTTATTGTTAAGAGTTAATTGTACCATTGTATACTGGCATTGCTTTGTCATATAATGTTCAACTCTGGTCAACCATACAAGAGGCTCTGTGGCGCAATGGATAGCGCATTGGACTTCTAGTCAAGCATCTGAGATGTAATTCAAAGGTTGTGGGTTCGAGTCCCACCAGAGTCGCCACTTTTAGGGTTTGTGGTTTCTTCTGATGAACAACCTGCTGATGTGGTGCTTACAGTTTAAGTTCTGATGTCTGCCGACCAATGAATTTATGATCACATGTTCATCTGAGGAAATTACATCACTACAGAGCTTTGTATGTTCATGTGTGTTTGTGTTTGTGTTACCTCAGAAAGTTTCTGACACATGTTATCCTCCCAGCCATCTTCAGGAGGCATTTCAGGGAAAAACACCCAATCTGCTCCACACGCCAGGGCACTGACCAGGGCCAGGTATCTGCACGCACACACACACACACACACACACACACTGTGGTCAATATTTTCCATCTCTTTTCTTCTCTGAAACAGGCTAGAAGAAATCTCTTCTTGGTTATTGACACTCATGCATAATGAAAACAAAGACCATACACTTGTTAATGTATATACACGGTACGTTCATGTGTGTCTGTGTGTCTGCCCACCCGCAGTGTCTGCCCATGACCTCCAGGACGAACGTCCTCTGGTGGCTGCAAAACAACAAACAAGCAGAAGAGCGTCAGGAACAAGAGGAAGTCAGAAGAAGTCCAGCGAAACCCGGTGTTTGAACAGGTGACGGAGACCTCCACCCTCAGCGTTAACCCGTTCTTCTTTTTTTCTTCACCTCTGAGCGGTGGTCATGATGGCGTCCACCACCTCAATGATCCGATGCAGGGCCGAGTCGGTGCCGATGGTCATGTCGGTGCCGCAGAAGTCGTTGTCGATGGAGCCCACCATGCCGACGATGTGGAGCTCCGAGTTCTTGCGGACCGCCTCCTCGTCGATCAGACCTGAACGGCAGAGCCAGAGGGATGAGTTGGAGTCGTGCAGCCGTGAAGGTGGCGCGACGACGGCCCGTGAGACGTCACCTTGCTGGACCAGCTCATCCAGCAGGCTGCTCCACTCCTCTCGGAACAGGTTGGCTCCGGTCAAGCTGCCGTCTCCACCGATCACGCACAGGTTGGTGATGCAGCGCTGCACCAGGTTGTGCGCGGCCTTCAAGCGGCCCTCGTGGGTACGAAACTCTTTACAGCGGGCGCTGCCGATGACGGTGCCGCCCTGAGGAAAACACAGATTATAATCTGAACTACTCCCTCCGTAATTTTCTCTTCTATTGCCTCTGTTCTGCCGTGGTAAAAACATACTTTTACAACTTTTCAGATTATCTTTCATTTGGGATATATATGGCTCATCATCTCCCTGGCTGATCTCCGTCCGCCGCTGATCTGAATTTAATCCACTTTAGATAATGGAAGAGAAAGTCCAATTCAATCACAAACTCATCTGGTTTGAAGTTAAGAGATGATGAATGCGGCTGCGATCAAAGCTTTTAACGCTGTTGCTGAACTCCGAGCTTCACCAGACGAGCAGAGGAAACAGCAGGGAGCTGCTCACCACTTGCAGCATGCTGGAGACGCTCTCCCACGACGCCTCCTTGATGTTGTCCCCTCCGTCCACCATCCCCTGGTAACCCTGAGAGGAGCAAAGACTCAGTTTGACAGTCATCTACTGTACGGCACATCTGAGCCTTGGATCAGGGCCTTCTGGACTCACCTACACTTTTAAACCACCTTTTACCTGTTACTTTACTTCTGTCCTTTATTTTTAATCGACTTTAACATGTTTTGTGTCTCATTTGTTGTCTTGGATCAGGATGTCTGGGTGAGCTGACGAGTGAACTTACGTGATGTGGTTTTAATCACACTTGATTTAAATGTCTTTGATTCTTAACTGATCCTTTGGTTTAGATCATTTGCTTGTTTTTTTTCTCATCCTCCTTTTGTGACGCATGTTGTAATGGCTGCTTTTAAAGGCTCTATATGAATGAAATTATTATTATTAAATGTTACATAAGATTGTTACTGGGAGCTGTGTAGAGCTGAGAAAAAAAAAAACCAGCAGTCAATATAAAAGCATGGTGATGCTCAGCTGTGACACTGGAGCCAGTGAAGGATGAAGTCTGCCCCTGGTAATCCACTTACATCCACACTGAGTTGGATGGGGGCGGGGGGGCAGACAAATTGTGTCTGCCCCCCCCCCTTCCCAGTGGGTTATAAATATAGACAGATCCTATAGGGACTTTAAATAGTTTCAGCAGTGAGCAGGAAATGCAATTTTCCTCTGGGGATGATGGGAAAAAAAGACGTCGCTAATGTCCTGCCATCGAGACAAGTCAAGAGTTAAACTTTTACATTTTTACACGAGCAGAAACATGTCATACATGTGTGGGATCCAGTGAAATTTAATGTCACGTCCAGATAAAATACTTTGACATGAAACTAAATTATATCAAGTGTATATGTACATACTGAAACTAACCCAAAGCTTCAAAACTTTAAATACCACCTTTTATTTTGTGGTTTTGAAACAGTGTATTTGATTCCTGGATCCTGCTCCCGCTCTCAAATACAACAACAGCCAAAAGAAAAAAAAAAAAAAGACTCGTCAGCGCGCATTAAGATCATCGTCCAGTGTGACACAACCCGCCGGGGCCACGTCTGGAGCCCGGGTCACGACTCACCTCGTGGATGAAGTAGACCTTCGCTCCCACGTAGATGCCCATTCGGACCACGGCCCTGACGGCCGCGTTCATGCCTGGAAAAAAAACATAATGGGCAATTGGTGGTTAGTAAGTGGGCAAACGGAGAATGCAGACGCACCGGAGTACTAACGACTCAGAGTACTAATTAACTCGACCTGTCCCGAGGTCACAGGGGACAAACATTGTAAATGTTGTTTATCTCCAGTCAGACTGCTGTGAAATGATCAAACATTTCTTTCACTGATTTTGTCACTGAACTGAATAAAACAGTCACCTCACACGCTGAGCATTAAACCACTGCTTACAATGTCAAAGAAAGGTTAGCCAACCGGCGACGTACTTCCCTTTGATAAAAAACAAAAAGGTAAGAAGTGACTGAGAGGAAGTCAGACGGAGGTGACGGAGTCGGTCGGAGCACTCAGTGAAATGAGAAACGAGACCCGGTCTGCAAGGACACACCGACTGATAAGAGTAAACACGGGACGTGCGGCTAACATGCTGTGAATGAGAATTACATCTGCAGCTCAGGATCATTTCCATAATCACCTCATATAATATATGACTTATTTTTTCCCAGATAACAAAGCGATTGTTAGATATGTAGATACAGACAAATGTCAAGTTACAGTATTTGGGTTTCATTTTATAAAGAGACAAGAGAGCAAATCCTCATTTGATATTTTTATATTGTTCAATCAAAATCAAAATTTCTGCAGATAAGTTCAATCAACCTTCCTCAGCTCTCTGGGAATCGTCCCTCTCACAGTCTGATGTTATGTGACACACGCCGATGTGAAGTGAGCAAAGCGAAAACAGCGGGAAAAAGCTGCCGCTCGCCGACACAACAACACAACAACACAACAACACAACAACACAACGCTCTCGGCCAAATCTCCTCCCGCGCCACACGCTGTGACACAACCCGTCCCATTCACGCGCCCCCGCGTGCAGAAAGCGTACGGGACATGACCACTCCTCAGACGACAATGTCAGGCCGCAGACTCTGTTTACACAAGCAACAGCACCGCACGCACAAACGTGGCCTGTTATTCAGAGAGCCCGCAGCAAACAGAGAAAAGTTCTGTACGTACAGTTCCCTACAGAACGCTGTGAAATGCTTTTCTACTACAAAACAACAACAGGGTTTTGTACCAGATGCACGGCAGCGATGTTAAACTTGTAATTTATCAAATGTAAAAATCAGAAAAAATCTCAGTTTGCAGGAACTCAGGCGACTGGTTGGTTTTTTCCAGGGTTGTGAAACGGACACTTCTTTTCCCTAAACAACGATCTGCACAGCTGCCTAATCAATAAATCTATTAATAGTTTCAGTCCTGAACTAAATGACCACATCCCATGAGACTAAATGAATAATAAATGTTAGATGTCACGTCCTGGTCTTTGTATTTGTATGGTTGTGATAATATATGTGTATTTGTGTCTCTGTAACCACTGCTGCTCTCAGTGTGCACATGCTACATGCAGAGATGGGGGGTTGTGGGTTTGACAGAAGGATAAACACACAATGTGAGCCTGTAGCGTGGTTCCAGGCAGTGTGATGAGCTGGTGTTGCTAAGAGACCAGGTCGGTGCTGATTGGTTGAGGAGGAACAGTGTCAGCCGAGTTTGAAATGTGACGGTGTGTTTAGTTAGGTTTACAACACAAACGAGCGTGTAACAATTAGTGATGAGGAACGTCACGTTTCTAACCTGTGTGTGTGTGTGTGTGTGTGTGTGTGTGTGTGTGTGTGTGTGTGTGTGTGTGTGTGCTGCTCCACCTCAGCTCACCACAACTCATTAAAAACACTGCGTTTCTCTCCAGTCAGATGCAATGACTAAACTTCTCCAGTGTGTGTGTGTGTGTGTGTAGGAAAATTTGCCTCAGCCACCATCGTTCCTCATAAGACGTGTGCGTCTGAAAACTGTCAAGTTCACTGAGACCGAAGAAATTTGTCCGAATGTTTGAATAAACTAAACTTTGCCGATCCCATTTTTAAAAGTGTGCTTTCACCAAGGATTTTACGAGATATATTCTGGCTAATTTGCTTGAAGGCCTTGTTAAGTGTTTGAACAGTCAGATTGGCTCTGACCTCTGACCCCTGTGCGAGCAGGTTCCTTCTTTATATCGCATAAGAGAACAGCACTAATCGAGAACCCTCAGCAGCTCTGACTCCAAACCAGCAGCCAGTTTGTTGTTGTTGTTTTTTTTTAATGAATGAGGGGAAACACATCATGGCAGCAGTAACACATGTCTGAGCCTGTGCCCCCTCCAGGTGCAGCTTCACTTACACAATGTTAATACACAGGCACAGACACACTGAGGCCACATATTTATCAGCATCTATAAGATTCCATGACTATTACATATTAATACAAAATCATAATTGTGATATTACATAATTAAAAGATACTTTTAAATTTTAGGGTTTAAGTTTATTTCCCTTCTTGTCTCTATGTCCCTTTTCTTCCCCGGCACATCGCTGCATACTCGCCGATCCTCACGTAGTCGTAGTCGGCTTTTCACCCCCCCGCGTGGGGCATGGATGAATGAAGCGACGCACAGACACACGAGAAGCCAATCGGGGGCCGCCTTCAAAATAAAAGCGCAGCGGAGCGAAACTAAACCGGACGACGTTTATTGCGAAAGGCCGAGTCGGAAATGGGGAATTCCGCTGCGTCCAACTCGACGTCGGTCCTCTCGCGACTCATCCTCCGGTGATGCAAGACACGTGCTTCTGGAGTGATGCACGAGCGCGTTTCCTGACAGGAAGTTCATTTGATGAGAGTTTTCTTCATTAAGTCTAAATTTAAATAGTTACAGGACCCTCTGTGTGTGTGTGTGTGTGTGTGTGTGTGTGTGTGTGTGTGTGTGTGTGTGTGTGTGTGTGTGTGTGTGTGTGTGCCACGTTTATCCTGCACTGGGATCAGCAAACACACACAAACCCCTTCGAGCACAACTATAACAGGGTCACTATAGAAACATCAACTGCACCGGGCTTCTGATTGAATAATAAATTAGGAGATTAAATTATACGACGTGATGCAGGTAACCCAGCTCGTGCGGGGGGAGGTCACAGGAGGTATCTTCATGAATTATTCAGCAATCGCTTGTTTGGTCAGTGTGTCACATAAACACACATCACCAAACGCGATGAATGGTGCAGCATCCAGGGGGTGGGGAGGGGAGATGGGGGGGGCAGCTATTGCGTAATCCTCCATTCACTTTGAACAGCCGGTCTATGATAACCGGAAACGGCCAGGTGGATTAAATATACATATCAATACGTGAAGCGATTCAACACGTCACACTGCGCCTTGACTCACGGGAAGAGTGTGTCTGCAGCCAATGCATCCATAACCGGACGAGGCTAATCCTGTTATTGCCGACAATAAATACGGACAACACACACACACACACACACACACACACACAGGAGACGTGACATCTGATCTGCGGGCAGCAGCGGTGGAAGACACACACACACACACACACACACACACACACACACACACACACACAGGAGACGTCCGGGTGATTTCCCGGAAACTAAAGACCCGGTTAAAGCTCCGCAGGTTAAAACAACTGCAGACGGCTCGGTCCGGCATGCCCCGGGCGGTTCTCCAACAGTTCGCCGGCAGCGGGTTCTTTGACACCGTTTTTAAAAAAAAAATCAGTAATGGGTAAGCGGAACCGTCCGATAATGGAACCCGTTACCTTGTGCATCTCCTCCGCTGGTGAGAACCGCGATGGATTTACCGGCGCCGGACAGATTCTCGAAAAATTTCCGGGTGTCCTGACGCTTCGGTGCCGCCGCTGCAGCCATGTCCGTCCCGGGTCGAGGTCACCTGGCACAAAAAAAATTTAAAAAATTTAAAATGTACAGGCTGAACGAGGCGTGAGTTCGCACTGACAGTACGCGGGACCGGAGGAGAGGCAGTGTTGTAGTAGGACCGCAGTGGTCACCGCCCTCCTCCCGCACATATGCGCCTCCCCGCCCCCCTCCCCTCACATGGAGGATCGTAGATGAGGACAGATGACTCACCCCCGGGCATAAATTATAAACTAAAAAAAAAAAAAATGCAAGTATCTTCCAAAGTGCATTAAACTTCCCCCTAATTAATATATGAAATGTGAAAAATATGATATGCAAAAATGCAATTTAAATTGATTTTCGCAAACAATTCCTGGAAATTTTAATGCACTGTTATCCTGGAATATTTCCACACAAATTACATCCAAGGTTATATGAAAAAAGGTAAAACTTTTGTAGTTCACTCAATGATGGCAAACGCTAAAAGAAATTTCCATTAACTTGCTTCGCAGGAACAACGTTTGGAACAACATAATTTAATATACTCATAAGAAAAATCCAATTTAGGCCTTAGTCATGTGATGTAACTCGATTTACATGTTTTTGTGCTCTGGAAATCTAATCAGAGTGGCAAGTCTTTACTTTTCCCACCAGTCTTTGGCTCTCCACAGCCGGATTTCGAGGCCAGGGTCTCTGATTGACAACTGAATCCACAAATGGGCGTCCAGATCACGTACGGGTGGGGGTGGAGGGGTGGGGGTGGATTGGAAGGAAACCATGTACTTACAGTAACAATTCACAAGTTTTCTTTGTAATGCAAACACTACGGAGTGAGTGTTGTAACAGCGTGAGAAGTTGACACAATGCAACACAAAGAGATTAGATTATAAAATGAAATTATGTAAGTGCAGCAAGAAAGAGCTGAACACAAAGATCTCAGATTCTTATGAAACACGCCTATCTCTCCATGTGTTCCTCTATCATATTATAGTTTTGTTATATACAGTGTGTAACTCCTCTAAGAAATGTCTCCATCTTTTGACCTTTCGTAAAGTTCATGACCTTGGGCGATTGTTTCGCTGCGAGCTTTATCTCAGCGACTGTATCTGCTCCAGCGCCTTGAGGCATCGCACGCTTCACGTCAGCCCACGCCAGTTAGATATTTCCTAATAATGTGAGCAACGAAAAAAAGAAAAGGTTTATTTGAGCGTCCAGCTGGAACAGTTTTCATTTCTCCGCAGACAGTGGCACTGCTGTGTGATTAGATTTGAAAGGCCACTCAGAGGACAGCAGATCCTGGACCAGCTCCAAGTCTCTGGAGGAGTCTGCCGAACAAGGAGAGGAAGGAAAGGCCTGTGCGGTCATGTAGTTTCAGAAATCCTGACATGACTGCAGGAAGCATTTTGCTGCTCCTCACTGCCGAGCAGCGAGAGCTCGGGATTCAAAATAAGGAACTACTTTAAACGCCGCATGAATCTGGGGTGTGTGCCATAAACTGTCACACACATTAAGATCCAAGATATACAGAGCATGTAGATGAATAATTATGAAAATGTGTTGTTAGCCACCACCTCTTTGTAGGGTGCAGGTCACATTAGAATAGTACAGGCCCCTTTTTCAACACAACAAGATCACAAAGAAGAAATATAGTCAAAGAAAAAGGAGGAGCAGATAATACTGTACATAAGAAGTTGAAAAGTGTAAATGAAACATCAGATTTTTTGATTTCAGGAGTGTACTGTGCTGTAGGAGCGTTCAGGAGGGAAGTGATGTAAAGATATGAGAAGAATTCGCTCAACAACGCAATCATTTAAAACAGCTGGACAACATCGCCCCCTGCTGCTGAGCAGCGCACACAGAGCATTTACAGCAGCATAAAGTCCAGTGAAACCAGGTTACACTGACGGGAAGTCATTACCTTACAGGTGGATGATGCTCCACTCCTCGTCCCTCTAATAGGCCGCAGGACACAGGTGGTGTCAGGTCTGCAGAGCGATATAATTCATGTAAGTTATATTCACATCAAAACAAAAGACAGGGGCCGTCAAGCTGCATAAAAATAATTTATTTACAGTGGCATGAATCATAAATTAACGAGTAGCATTGGCAAAAGCAACATTAGAGTCGACAGCTTGCATAAAGTGGTCTGGACTTTTGCATAATAAAACACTCACACTGAATAAACTGTATGCACTGGACTGTGTCACCCACTGAGATGTTTAATATGAACGTCGCAGCAGAGAGGATCATTTGAAAATAAAAATTTTTTAAAAACTGCAAACAGTGATCTCTGGACACCTACGCTCTCCTGCAGCGTTGACCTGGACCACGTCACATCACACTGGTGTCACATTCAGTACAACTGACAGCTGATCACAGAGAAACTCAGAAGAGTCGCCCGGTGTATTCAGCCTTGGCAAAGACTCTAAAAAAGGGGCAATAATTACAATTTCCTAAATATGTTATAATGCAACAGAAAAATAAATCAATTTCTCTGTGCAGGCCCAGTGGCTTTATTCAAATGTTACTGCACTATGTTTTAAATTGGTGTATTAGCATTTTTACATTAAAATTATAGATTCTAATCCACTGCCTTCTCCACTGTTTTATGCAGATCAACACAGCTAGTGCAAAATTAAAGCCACTGTGTGTAAGATTTGGAAATTCATGACTCTGGTGCCATCCTTCGGTAGAAAAAAAGATGACACTCAGATAAAATTGGAAATAAATTGGAAATATTAATTGTACAGCCAAGTGCTGCCACACCAGCAGGTGAGCAGGTAAAGGATTGTATTTGCCATGGAGGATTTTACATTCACTTCATTACAGAAAACATTTGATTTACAGCTCTGACATTTAACTTCAGAGAATCTTTATCATCTCTTGTTAAATGAAAATGTAAAATTCAAAATAATATTTAGCCGTTCACAGAACTGATTCTGGTGTGAAATCTAAAAAAAAACAAAACTTTCTCTCAAGTGTCCCGTATAGGACTTCATAAGGATTTAATGTCAGGAATGGGTGCAGAGATTGCCACATGCATACTTTTACATTATTTCCATGTATAAAATATGAAATTCCCTGTTGTCTAAATACTGCACCTACGGCATGAAGTGGTTAAACGCTCACTCAGCAGTGTGTGACTCATAGAAAACACCTGTAAACCTTACAGAACCACAGAGCTAAGGCATGGTGCTATCTCTTTAGCATCTTAAGGTAGTTACATGAATTCCAGTATTTTGCAATTAATGAAATATCCATCTATGAATCATGAAAAATCTTCTGTAGCTTCATCTAAATAATCAGGAGTTACGGTACATGAGTGTTTACATCCGCTGTCGATTGCCCTCAACCAGAGCGTTTGACATTCAGAACATTTCCATGGCTTACGTTTTTCTCTTTAGACGTTCTCCTGTGAAATCTTTGGGGTTTTAACAACATGCAGCAAAACTGGGACTTCTTCTTTTTTTAAAAAAAATGTTTCATTTTGTGGTCAGTTTGCCCTCTCACATTCATCCACATCTTTGTGCTGAACAGGTCTCTGGACCAGGTGAAGTAGAGAAAGAGAGGTTGAAGGAAGCAATGTTACTAGTTACAGTCAGATTTGGGCACAATCACAAGCACCTAATGAATAAAGGGAGCACCATTCAAATGGATTTGATGGACCTATTCCCAAAACACTGGAGGTCCAGTCTGTTAAAGTCCATATAACTCTGACAGGGGTCTAAACATCCTCCTGAGTCTGTATGTTGAACTGTGCTTCAGCTGAACACCTGCAGCCCTGCAGGCCAATACATGGCAACCATAGAGACTCGTTTTAAAAAAGGAATCGCAGTTGCACGCAGTCTGATTAACTATAAACACACACACTGTTAAGAGGCGAAGCTGCTTTAGAGGCAGAAATAATCCAAGTGGTGAAAATCTCAGTGGGCAAAACAAAACGCACACTTTCTGACAAGTTGGGACCCAACATCAGCGAAACATGTCTATGTCCATTACACAAAATAATGTGAGCGGGCTTATGTTTAGCAGCATTTCCATTCCTAGCATGCTAACATTTGCTAAGACTAAACAGTACAGTGAAAAATATGAGATTTGCTTAGAATAATGTGAACATGCTGACGTTTAGCAGTGTTTACTGCGGTCACCATCTTAGATTAGGTTCTTAGCATGCTAACAGTAAACAGTGGCTACAGTGAAAGATACTAGCCTTACTCACAATAATATTAACTTGCTGATGTTTAGCAGTGTTTAACACAGTCACCATCTTAGTTGGGGGGGGTTAGCATGGTAACATTTTCTAACAAGCGCCTTCAAGTATAGTGACAGTTATTAGTTTTTTTCTCACCATAATGTTAGCATGCTAAAGTTTAGCAGTGTTTACAATCTTAGTTTAGGCTAGGTTTACAGGTTTAGTTATTGACAAACGTTGGGACATATTTGACCAGATGAAAAGTCACAGTTATTACATTTCATGAAGTAAAAATTATGAATGTACTAAATTTCTTGAAAAAAAAATCCAATAAGTGTAAAGATTGCTGTTCTCTAGCCACCAGAATGGCTAAAAAGTACGAGCTAATGGCTTAAGCTACTGCTACTTTAGCTAATCTGCAAGCTACTGATGCTAGGTTAGTTTATCTTTCAAAATATGGTGAAATAGCAGCAACTCCATTATTTCTTGAAGCAGGAAATAGGGGGATTGGTATTTAAACATTATGTTCCTTCTTTTTTTGGTGAGCTGACGTGCATTCGTGCTGTCTTGTGGTTCTTTTGCTTCACCCACTGAGGTTTATTTCAACCGATGAAATATTTCTTCTCTCTGGAAAAAAAATGTTTGTTGGACTAAAACTCCAAACTGTTGCTTTGCTATACCACTTAGAGAGAAAATGGATAGCATAAATCTAAGTATGTACAACTATCTATACACATTCACCTTCATTCAAAAAAAACAAACAACAAAAAACAGTGAACTACAGCAGTTGAAATATATTAATTTTAAATTCGACATCAAAATGTACCATTCTGAGAGATTTCCTTAAAGAAAGATAACCTTGATTTCTTTTCTTTTTTTAAAACTTCATACAAAGAATCTCTAAAATTTCTTCAAAGCTATAAATACCTGTAAAATATTTTTCATAAACCTTCATTTTTGACGTTTTCAGTCAGGCTCTTGAACAGAACCATAACAAATAAAAATCCAGAGGTTTCGTTAATGCTCGTCAAACCATTCACATCTCCAGTGTCAATCTCTGATATTGTTTCAGCACAAACACATACGCACTCACAAACACACAAATTCACTCTATCACAAATACACTGCTTCAGGGACTTGAGAGGATGATAGTTGGAAAACCTGATCAGAGCACATACTAACATGGGTGTCTACGGAGAAGGCTCTCCACTTTACACTTGCATTTATCCACACAACACATGTGCATGTTGTGACACAAAATGTATGAACACAATGGAGCTTCCTGTCTTAAATGTGCTATTCTTTGCCCCTCTTATTACAGTGGGGGGGTTATTTTATGTTTTTTTTTATTTTAAGAAAAAAAAAACATCTCTTAATATCATCCAGTGTGCACAAACCCTGAATCAGCCGTGACACAATTGTATTTTTGTGCACTGGCTGTTAGGATGGTTCAGATGGGAGTTTCCCTACAAACATCTGACTTCTTCTTCTTCTTCTTCTTCTTCTCTCCTTTGCAGCGCAAGCTAAGCCACACCGAAGTGAATGCAGTTCAGGTTTTACATGTCTTGTCCTCTGAGCTGGCCGGTGTGAATGAGGACGCAGTGTCTCCGTCACGTGTCCTCAGCGCCGTGCTGCTCGTTCATGAGCTCAGCTGAGCCGAGTCAGTGTTTTACCAAAGTGTTTCACCTTGTCTCAGTCACAGCTGGGATCAGCAGAAATTCTATAAAAGAAAGAAAATCAATCATTTGATTTAATGTCCATTACAGATGTCAGATGTCTGGAGCAAGTTTTTCAGCCAATATTTGTTGTATTCACATGCAAAAAAATATGAATAAAGTTGCTGCCTACTGCACATGAGAAAGAAATATTCAAGACTTTTAGAAATAAAATCCATTAGTTTTAATTCCGTTTAAGGCCTTAACCTGAACTCAGCGTTTTAAGATTATTCAAGACAACTGTGCATCGGTGGGAGAACTCATAGAGAGCAACAGTGGCACAAATATAATATAATACTCAAGGTAACATGTACAGAGACAACAACCTTGTACTTACAGAGCTGGCATCATCGCTTTGTGTCAACATGTCAATCCCTGCCAGCTGCTCCAAGATCAGGCTGTTGTCACTCACCTGCACCAGAAAAATCATCACAATCAACAGTTAAAGTTTTTTCAACAAACAATTTTCTGAATTTGTTGAGTTCATGTGAAAACTGTCTTAGCTGTATCTTTCAGGAAAAAGTAATTCCTTTAAAAAAAACTGATCTGCGCCTCTCTCACCTGCTCTGCATTCATGGAGCTCATCTGTCCTGACATCTGGTTCATGTTGCCACCGTTGCTGGCCATCCCTGCCAGGTTCATGTTGTTGTTGTTGTTGTTGTTGTTGCCGTTGTACATTCCTCCGCTGTTTTGTGTGGCGTACTGGGACTGGGACTGCTGGGGGTACACGCTGAGAGACGGTGGGCTGAGTTAAAGAGTGTTCTCAAATAAAGACTCACACCATGGGGAATCTGTTTCTTACCTGTTGCTGGTGGAGATGTTGGTGGGCTGGGGCCACCCGTTGAGGTCAGTGCTATGCTGGTAGCTGGGGGGTCCGCCCCGGTTCGGGCCCTGGTGCTGGGGTTGGGGTTGGGCCTGACTCTGCTGCAGCATGGGGCTTTGACCCTGCCCCACCCTGGGGGACAACATAGGGCTCTGGGGGGTCGCAGCCCCGCACGGGAAGCCTGACACTGGATCCTGGTGTTGCTGCTGCTGGCTCATGCCTGGAGGGTGAAGCAATGGAAGCAGGTATGATAACACACTCTAACAGGATGCAGAGATACACTATGAGACAAGAAAAGGAAAGAGGTTTGTTTCACCAGTCCCACCACCAGAGCTATTTCCCTGAAAAACAACCACATGTGGTCGATTAGTCTCCTGCTGATTGTAATCATCAACCCAATCACCTTAACCTCATTATATTTAATCACCGCCACCGCACGCAAACAGACCGACGAGACGCCGCTGCTTTGCTCCAATCATATACCTGAACCGCTGAACTGGAAGGCACTGTGCTGTGATGGTGGACTCATTACCCCGCTGTACTGCCCGCCTACATTTCCCATCATGCCCTGGCTAGTCAGGTGATGGCTGGGGGAGAGAGGGGAGGAGAAGGGGCTGGAGGAGCTGGGATGAGGGGGAGGAGGCGGAGAGGGCAGGCCGGTACCGTAGCTGGAGGCCGGGTAGGGGAACTGCTGCGGGTTGCCCTGCGGGAGGCGCGGGTTGGTGCCGCCGATGGGCATCGGCGTGGGAGCGGCGCCCCCGCTGGGCATGCTGGGCGGCATGCTGATGCCCTGTGTCCGCATCATCATGGCACGCTGGTGGTGCAGGTGCTGGCGTAGGTGGTTGCTGAGGTACTCGCGGTGACGGTGGGCCAACATCTGGGTGTTGAGGGTTCCCTGCGGGGGGGGAAACACGGGAAGGTGACGCTAAATGAAACAGGCTGTAAGACTCTAAACAGGTGGGAACTCAACCAACCAATCATCTTCTCAGCTACACACTCACCTGGTTTGGTACGTTAGACCGTAGAGGTAGATTCATATTGGACACTCCACTCATCTGGTTCACCATTGGCTGACGGCTCTGCATGGGGGAGTGGACAGAGCACTCTATTAATTAAAAATTATAGGACAAGGCACAGGTCCTCAGATGTTAAAGAAATGCAATTAGTCTCAAAATGTAAACTAAATTTTCATTTAAAATTAAATTTTCTTCACCAACATCAATGGACATGTAGAGGTGGAAGAGCAGAAGTTGCATCTCGCTAATGAAAATGCTGTGAAATCATCGGAGCAGCGACTTCCCTCAACTCTCCACCAGGTGACAGTCTGGACTTATATTTTGGAAATGAGCCAGATCCAAGTCATTTGGGGGTGTAAATTTTTGCATTTTGAAAAAGCAGGATAAGCGTCCTCATGTATGAAACATCTCGTATTAACGACAGCCCTGACACGCAAAAAAAGAGGCCACCGATTAACTCATGAATTAATTATTAAATAAAACAGTAATGATACCTTACAGTACATCCAATCAGAAATGGGAACACGATGGGGAAACGGGGTCCTCAAAGAGACGGGTTCAGGTGCAGTAAAGCACTCATGTATGATTTTGTCTGTGTGTGTGTGTGTGTGTGTGTGTGTGTGTTCATTGTTACACGTGTCTCCGCAGCAGGAAACTGCTGATGAAGGCAGAAAGCTGAGACTCGTTTGTTCCTTTCCGGCTGCTGCCGTTCACTTTAAACTCGCTGAACCCCGTCGGCATCACCGTCTGTTGCATCACATGTAATAAGAGAAATGTGTGTGTGTGTGTGTGTGTGTGTGTGTGTGTGTTTAAGCGTGGGCTGCTGTGTTCGGAAGAAACACAGTATGCTACATGGTAATGAGGTCTGGCACTTGAATAACGATGAAAGAAGGATGAAGTGTCAGATGATGTTGTGTTGCCACTTGGAATAATAAAACAAAGCTGTTGTGGCTGTTTGTGTCGTGTAAAAACTTGATCACGCTGACATTTATAGATTATTTGTATTATTATATGACAGTGACGGATATCCTGTCCCATCAATTCAATCCAACGATCAATAAACACGAAAGAAGTGGGGAGATACCAGCTGGGCCTGGAGTCTGTGCTGCAGCTGGAGCCTCAGGTTGTTGGTCTGAGGCGGCCCCACTGGACCCGGCCCCCCCGGCCTCATGGCGGCCGGCCTGGGCCCGGCGCCGACCGGCATCCTCATCATTTGGGGGTAACCGGCGGGCGGCATCCTTTGCGGCCCCATGTGTGCGCCGCCCACGGGGGGGCCGTGGAACCCGCCGTCGGGGGGAACGCCGCCGTAGCCCGGCTGGCCGCCGTAGTGTTGACTGTACTGGGGGGGCTTCATGCTGGAGGCCGGGTCCGAGGAGCTGAGGTACTGGTCCTGGTCTGACGGGGGAGCCTGCAGCGTGGAAAGATGGGACGCGATGAAGACAGGGCAGAGACGAAAAGATCCTAAAAATACATTTTCATTATTACCTTAACTCAATCTGAGGTGAGTGTGAAGAAGCTCACCTGTCCGGCCAGCGTGGGGATTCCCAGCATCTTGTCAATCTCCTCCAGACCCTCGTAGTCCTTGAGCACCGAGCACAGCTGGTTCAGCAGGGCCCCTTCGTCCGGCTGGCTGTCGGGCCCCGTGGTGCAGCAGCCCATCCCGTCCTCCTGGGGGACGCCGTACGGCGGCCTGAAAGACGCCTCGGTGTTACTGTGACCAACGCTGCTCTCGCCTCTCGTTGGCCGGCTCTCCGACACCTTACCTGCTTTGGTTTCCATAGTGATCCATCATCATTCGGTCCGGCCACGGTGCCGTCAGATTGGGCGGAGCTTGTTGCTGAGGGTAGGCGGGGTTTGCCATTTCCATCTCTGAAGGGAAGAGAAACGCATAATCAGAATCTTCCTTCCTTCCTTCCTTGCTTCCTTCCTTCCTTCCCTCCCTCCCTCCCTCACCGTTGCCCATCATCTGCATGTTGACCATCGCTCTGGATCCAGGCGGACCTCTCGCGTGCAGCCCGGCGTTCATGTTGGGGACCATGCGAGCGGGCCCCATCCCCTGGCCCATCATCAGCCCCGCGGTGCCCCCCATGGGCCCCTGGTGCCCCCAGCCCTGTTGCACGGAGCCCCGCATCGACCCGTTAGTCAGCATGCCTGAAGTGGGGGAGAAGAATTATTATGAACTGTTTTTTTTTTTTTTACAAAGCTGCACCACAGCATCATTTTCCTGCCTCACCTGCATTGCCCATCGCAGCTTGGTTGCCCAGGCCTGGCTGGGTTCCCATCATGCTTTGCTGTTGCTGCTGCTGCTGCAGTAAAGTGTAAGGACTGCTGCTCCTGTGCTGAGGAAGAAAAGGCCTGGGGGCATTGGGGTTGGGGCCCATACTGCTGTCCAGAGACACTGCCCTCACTGGGGGCGCCCCCCGACCCGGGATGGCCCAGCCTGGCGCCGTTAAAGCCTGCTGGGAGGAACATGGGATGAAGGCAGCCATCTTTTCTCACAGCGATTCTAAATGTTGAGATTCTCAAATAAACTCTGACACAAGCGTCCTGCTGCAGACGTACTTGCGGAGCCGACGGGAGGGAAGGCTCGGTGCTGGCTGGGGGGGCTGCTGCTGCTGCCGCCGCCGCCGTCCGGCATATTCAGGATGTTGCTGATGATGGTCTGTTTGTCCACAGAGGAGCCAGGTGGAGCGGAGGAAGAGGAGGAGGAGGAGGAGGAGGAGGAGGAGGAGGAGGGCCTCTGGCTGGGGGTTGGCCCCCGTACAGCTGCTGCTGCTGCTGCTGCTGCTGGCCCCCACTCTGCAGGTCCTCCAGCAGGTCCTCCAGCTCCCTGGTCTGAGATCAGCAACGGCAAAAAACCCAACAAAAACAGGTCGTTCATCAAAAAATACAAATAAAGGTTTGTCTGCTAAAATTGAAGTTTAAAAAATGTGCGTGTTTCATTTTGTTATTTTCTTCTCCCAGTTCCGTTGTGTTTATTGACTGGCAGAGTAATTTAACCCACCACACACACGCACACACACACACACACACACACACACACACACACACACACACACACACACACGACAGTTTCCCCTGGCTGTTTGGCTGATGAATAGAGGAGGAGCTAAAAATAAACCAGCGGCACTAATGAGGTCATGTGTGATGTACAATAAGACCCACAGTCACTGCTCTGTTCAGCCAGTGCACACACACACACACACACACACACACACACACACACACACACACACACACACACACACACACACACGTGGCCACACACTGAGCACATCGTTACAAAAGGCCCGCCTCGAGGTGCTGGTTTCAGATAGATGAAGAATGTGTCCACCGTTAGCTTAAATTAGCCACATAAAGTTAACCATTTGTTTGCTGCAGACTTCAGATAGTGTGTGAGTTTTTGTACACACACACACATTCTATATTTTTATTCTATATAACTATTTTTTATGTTAGTTACAGTAATTTGTATTTGGGACTGAGCACTGCTTTGTAAAACTGTTTTCCACACATGACGCACACATTATCACATGCTTGTGTTGACAAATCAAGCTCCAGCTCACACACACACACACACACACTGTGATAAAAAAAAATGGAGGCACCGCTCCTGCATCTTCCACACAAACAAAAAAACGACACATTCGCCAACTTTACTTCTGTAATTTAATTCTAATTCAGATCACTCTGTGTTGTCGTTCGTGAAAACAAACGCACAACTTTAGCCGGCGACACTGTTCCACGCTGGGCCTTTCTGTTCCTTCTGGTTCTGGTTCTGTGAAGCTGGAACATCATCAGCAGACAACAAAACCAGGACCTTCCCCCTGAATGGCCCTCCTCCTCCTCTTCCCCTCCGGCTGGTTTGTGTGCGTGTGTGTGTGTGTGTGTGTGTGGGGGGGGGTTAAATGCTAACAAAGCATGCTAAAATGCTAAGAGCCAGGAGACGAGCTACTTTAGAATATCTTCCAAATATAAACATTAGCGACACGGTTGGATTTAGATAGTCGGTTAGAGTTTAAAGTTTGGAGAACTTTATTTTGAGCAGGTAAATTTCACACTCACCTGGTCGGGGATGTTGAAAGCCACTTCCTGTTTCTCTGTCTTGATGGCGCACAGCTTTGGTCCTTCCCCAGGCTCTATCTTAATGGCTTTATCCAGGATGCCGTTGTCGTCCCGGTCCAGCAGGTAGCGCAGCAACGCATTGTCCTTCTTCTTGGGGCTCTCCGGCTCCTGTTTTGGGCAGAGGCCCCCCAGGGCGGCCATGTTGTCCCCCGGGGCCGACTCGGGCCCCATGGAGTCTTTTCCGGTGGCCTCGGCCGTGAGCTTGGCCAGCTCGACGGGCGAGGTGCCGTTCTGCAGCAACCTGTGGAGAATCTTGTGTCTCTCCATTAGCGAAGTGGAGTAGTTGTTGTGCCCGCCCCCGCCTGCGCCCCCGGCCCTGCCCAGCTGCTCCTTGCAGTTCTGGTCGTCCCCGAGGTGTCCCGAGGGCGACCCGGGATCGGCGGGTTCCAGCTTGGTGGTGAGGAGCTGGAGCAGCTTAGTGTGCCCTTTGGTGTTGAGGAGGCATTCCTCCCCGCCCCCCTGCTCCCCTTCCTGGTTCTGGGAGGACAACAAGTCTTGCTGCTCCCCAAACGTCCCAAAGAAGTCGGCCTCTAAATCGGGTTGGTTCTTGGCGTGCTGGCTGCCGGCGCCGCCGCCGCCTTGAAGCGGGCTCTGGAGACCCACCGGCTTTCTGTCAGGAGACTCTGGGTGCTGCCCCTGGGAGAGTCCCTGGGAGACCCTGTGGCCCTGGCTGAGGGCCTGCAGGGCACCGAGGGAGTTGAACCCCGGGCTGTTTCCCGTGCTGCTGCACACGGACGCTGGCGAGTGGAGGCTGGCCGCGGGGGAGAAAGACTGCTGCGGGAGGAGGGGGCTACCGCAGCCGCTGGCCGCCACGCTGGGGCTCTGGCGATGGCGAGGGGACGGCATGGCGCCCTGGGCCGCGGGGCTGCCCAGCTTGAGCACGTGGCCGTTTCCCTGAGGCGTGGGCGCCCGACCCGACGCGGCCCCAAAACAGCGTCCTGAGGCCGACGCCGCGTGGTGGGCGTTGCTGGTGACGCTGGCATCGGGGGAAGGGGAGGGGCCGCCGCTCCTGCCGGTCGGGGTCATGGGCTTGACAGCGCCCTGCCCCGCGGGCGCGTCTGCCGTCACGCCACCGATGTTTTCCCTGGAAGAGGACAGATCCAGGAATTAGCGCTGGTGCTAATACATGATGTTGGAGGTACAGGACGGGACGGAGGTGCTGCGGACTGAACCGGCTGGTTCTGGGCCAGTACCTCTGCATGAGGTGCAGGGACATGTAGAACTGCGGCTCGTTGGTGCCCGCAGATCGGACCAGCTTGCTCTTGGTGTGAGCCGAGACCGCGGTGCCGTCCGCCAGCGAGAACCGGTACACGGGGCTGATCGCGCGGCCGTTCCTCAACACTGGGAAGACAAAGAAGTCGACGTTCGTAAGACTTATTATGTATTGATTAGGTTGACCGACAGGTAGTTATCGTTGCTTATAATGAAAGAACAGGATATTTGCTGGATCAGGTGGTATTTAAGTTAATCACCGTCTTGCTGGTGTTTTTTGGCGAAGGAGATCTCCCCGTCGTTCTGCAGATGGAACCTCTGAATGCAGCGCCGAACCAGGTCCTCCCAGCCCGGCTTCATGGACGCCCGCAGCCGACTGGTGTCCAGATACATGATCTTACCTGGGACAGGGGGGAGAGCGTCTCCGTTTAAAACTTCCTCCTGACGCCATGACAACCAACCGACTTTACAACTTTTAGATTTTCCACCAGCTGTCGCGTGGGGACGCGTACGACGCCGTAACGCACGATCACGTGACATTGGCGGTGTCGCTCACCTTGAAGGTCCTGCCGCGAGGTGAAGCTCTCGTACGGGGGCGTGGCGGGTCTCTCTTTGACGGGGACTCTTCTCGCCACGCAGATGAGACAAGACTGGAGATCTGCAAGTTCGGAAGAAAAAAAAAAGGCGTTAAGATAATCAAAGTCAAAGCCCCAAAAACTAAAAATCAACCCAGACGCCGTCCTCCTGTCAGAGGAGGGACCGGCACAACGTCTGCTTGTCAGACGTCTAAAATTAGAGCGTCAGAAAGTTTCTTTTCCCCAGTGTGTGTGTGTGTGTGTGTGAGTGTGTGAATGTGTGTGTGTGATAAAATGAGATGGGAAGATGACAAGGTGGCGGACACGCTAATTAGCTTCTCCCAGCGGACGGGAGGGAAAGTGGAGGGGAGCGTGGCGATGAAAGGAGGACAGGACACAAGAGGCTGGAGGATGGAGGAGGGGGGCGGGGGTGGTGGAGAGAGAGAGAGAGAGGGATGATGGGAAAGTGACAGAAAGAGATGGAGGTGGGGAGGAAATAACCGAGGGGACGAGAGACGAGTCGAGACAGAGAAATGACAGATGAAGAGATGAACGCACGGAGAGGAAAAGGGAAGAAACTAAAAAAAAAAAAAAAGATAGACGTGTGAAAGAAGGGATGAATCGAACGAAAAGAAACAAATAAAAAAGAGACGCAGGTAAAAACCACCGCAGTTAGAGTCAGTACCTTCCCCCTCCTCCCTCACGGACTTGGGCTCGGACACGGCGAAACACTGCATGGTCTCGTACGTCTGTGGCGGCGGCGGCGGTGCGTCCTGCTGGTCGGAGGCCGGCCGCGGCTCGCCGTCCCCGTGAGGGTTGACCAGCATGCGGCAGGTGAAGGTGCAGCTGTTCCTGCTGGACGGCTCGCCGTCCCGTTGTTGACTGAAAGAAAACGCCAAGCGGTTCGGCTTTTAAACTCTCCTACAACAGGCTCAGATCTTTTTGGAGCGAGCGGGTTCTCCGGGTCGTCCTTAAACGGTCACGTTCGCTCCGCCCGTTCTCACCCAGGCTCTTGGGCAGCAGGTTGTTGACGAAGTCGGCGTGGTCGCCCACGTGCAGCACCCTGTAGACGCTGGTGTTCATCAGCTCCTCCTGCTGGTAGCGCAAATACCGGCTGACGTTCTCCGACACGAACACGATGCCGCCCTCCGCGTCCACCACGAAGAAGAAGCCGTCCAGCGCCTAAAAGGGGACACGGGGACGGGAAGGGGCGGAGGAGATGGACGTGTCAGAGATGTGTCGATGGATGTTTTGGAGGGAAATGAGAGGAGCGGGAAGAGGAGGAGGAGGAAGCAGGAGGAAGGAGGAGGCCCGCCGCGGGAAAAGAGGAAGAAGCTGAGAGTCTCGGCAGATGGAGAAGGAACCGAACGTCAAACAAAACAGATCTGGATATTTTTCCAGCGCGCTTTCATAACTTCAGCTGCCGGCCTCTCCGACACTGTGTGTGTGTGTGTGTGTGTGTGTGTGTGTGTGTGCGTGTGTGTTTTCCATTCTTTCATTCCCGTTGACTCAGCATTTTCCATGTATACGTACAGACTGTGATTTGTCCTTTAGCACGCCACATGTCTACACAAGCATTCCCGCTGCCCCTCTGCCTGCTGCTGTAGAATACACTAGAGTAGAATAGAATGTAGAATAGAACAGAATAGAATGGGTCTTGGCTGGTTTATCTGTTGGACGTCATGCAGTCACCTCAGCCAGTCTGCTGACGGGCTATTTATATCCTGCGTGAGGCTCCGCCCCCCCGCTCTAATCTGGCTTTTCACTAAGGTATTTACACCTTGTTGGGTGCCATGTTATACGTCACTGCACACCCGTGCACACACACACACACACACACACTCTCAGAGGAACTCTTTATCTGTCTGCGTCACCGGGGGGGGCGCCATTTATAGTCGGACAGACGCTCCTCGTTTGTGTTTCGACCGATTTCCTTATCGGCGTCCGCGGGTCGGCGGCTTCTCCACCCACCTCCAGCATCATGGGCCCCAGGGCATCCTTGTCGATGACGCCCTGTCCCGTGGAGGAGACGTCGGCCTGCTGCACCTCCTCGGAGTCGGCCGCGGGAGCTTTGTCTGTGAACGACACGTGGAGATGTTTAAATAAACGTGACGGTTCGGGCTGATAAACGAAGTAAACAGCGTTGTTGATGATGGGGCGTCGTCACCGCACGCCACATCGCACACATTCGTACGCCTGTTCGGGGGCCCGGGCTCCGCCCCCCTCCCCCGGCTGCACCGCCCGACCGTTGAGCCTCCCGCGGCCCCATGAGGTCACATAGCTCGCATTCCTGACGCGGGGCCGGAGCCGCGGCGAGTCGACGGCCCTCGAACCTCCATCGCCGCGGAGCGGGGCCCCGGGGGCCCCGGGGCGGCCGGCGCGTTGGTGGAAGAGCAGCGAAGACAGGAATGTGATTTGCTGAGTGATTTTTTTTGTGATTTCGAGATCACAGCGACAACAACGTGTAATACATGCAGACATAAATCACACAATGCAGTCATTGTTTACAGTGAGTCGTTTGACAACAAAAAAACCCAACAGAAATTCCCTCGTTCCAGCTTCTGAATGCTGGTTAGTTGAGTTTTTGTTTTTTTCTTTAAGCGAGCGAACGCGGAGACGTCAGTTACACAACAGACGCACAGCGCGTGCTGACAGAAATCGCACACTAAGCACACACTCTTCTCCCGTGCGGTAATTTGACCCCTGCAGTTTCTGCACACGAGGACGACATGCGGGTCAAACATACAAACGCACACACACAAGCACTATACTATCTGTCTTTGTGTGTGTGTGCGATCTTGCACACAACAAAGCTACTGATACTGAGGTTTTATTTTTGTGTGCATTTAAGCTGAACTTGATAAATATTGTTGAACACTGTGTCCGCTGCACAACAGCTGTGTGTATGTGTGTGTTTGCTTATTCAGCTGCTGTTTTCACACACTAACACTGTTACAACATGTGTCGACACCGACTGCAACACAAAGAGGAGAGAGGAGAGAGCTGAGGAAGAATGAAAGAGGGAAAGAGGAGAGAAGAAAGATGGAGGAGAGGGGAAGAGAGGAAAAGAGAGGAAATGAAAATGTAAAGGGAAAAGAGAGAGGGAGAGGAGGAGGAGGAGGAGGAGGAGGAAAGGTAAAACAAAAGAGAGGAAGGTGAAAGGACGGAGAGAACAGGGAGGAGGAGAGACTTACATCATGTTGGTCAGTGTTACATAACAGCCACACACACACACACACACACACACACACACACACACACACACAATCCTCACAGTGTGTGTGTGTGTGTGTGTGTGTCTGAACTGATGCGCAGACTTTCGACCAATCGGGGATCAGGGATTCAGTCTTCAGTCACAGCTTGTTTGATTTGAATCACATGTCAAACATACAAACATGTTGTTGTTGTTGTTTGTTTTCTGTGGATGACCTCTGACCTGTGAGGAATTTACAACAATGATCATCATATCTTCATCATCATCATCTTCATCAGCTCCTCCACCAATGTCCTCCATGTTTGTGGAGGAGCCTCTTTTTTAAAAAAAATACTAACATTTCATTTCTTTTTGTTGACTGTGTGCTGACTGTGTGTCGTGTTGAAAGTTGTGTGGCAGTATGTTTTGTTGCAGCGTGTTGTGTTGAAAGTTGTGTGGCAGTGTGTTGTGTTGCAGTGTGTTGTGTTGCAGCGTGTTCTGTTGCAGCGTGTTGTGTTGCAGCGTGTTGTGTGGCAGTGTGTTGTGCTGCAGCGTGTTGTGTTGCGGTGTGTTGTGTTGCAGCGTGTTGTCTTGCAGTGTGTTGTGTGGCAGTGTGTTGTGTTGCAGCGTGTTGTGTGGCAGCGTGTTGTGTTGCAGTGTGTTGTGTGTTGTGTTGCAGTGTGTTATGTTGCAGTGTGTTGTGTTGCAGTTTGTTGTGTTGCAGTGTGTTGTGTTGCGGTGTGTTGTGTTGCAGCGTGTTGTGTGGCAGCGTGTTGTGTGGCAGCGTGTTGTGTTGCAGTGTGTTGTGTGGCAGTGTGTTGTGTTGCAGCGTGTTGTGTGGCAGCGTGTTGTGTTGCAGTGTGTTGTGTGTTGTGTTGCAGTGTGTTATGTTGCAGTGTGTTGTGTTGCAGTTTGTTGTGTTGCAGTGTGTTGTGTTGCGGCGTGTTGTGTTGCGGCGTGTTGTGTTGCGGCGTGTTGTGTGGCAGCGTGTTGTGTGGCAGCGTGTTGTGTTGCAGCATGTTGTGTTGCGGCGCGGCCCCTCACCCTGCTCTTTGATCTGCCTGATCTGCTTCACCGTCTCTCTGAGGACGGCGCACTTGTCCGGCTTGACGTTGAGGTCGTCCATGTCGTTGATGTTGGCGAAGATCAGCTCGGCCAGCTCCTCCACATACTTGTTCTCCTGCTCCCGGTTCCTCCTCTCGCTGCTCCTCTTGTGGCTGGAGGAGCAAGGAGAGGAGGAGAACGACGGGATTAAAAGTACGGCGTAACGGCAGCGTGACGACAACCGTGTGCGGAGGACGCCCTTCCTCTGCCTGCGTCATTAGCGCGTCCTCGTTTTCACCTCGGTAAAACATGGTCACCACAACCTTTGTGCGTCCTCCCGGACAGTGAAACCACGACTTATATAAACCTTTATATATAAATATAAAAATGCTGCGGCAGCAATTTTTATTTCTTTTTTTTTCCTCTCTTCCTCCTCTTCATCAGAGAGTTTTTACCCTTTTTACAAAAAAAAAACCCCTCTGTCATTTCTGGGACCGTGCAGTGTTGCGTGTACGTAGCGCCGCACACGGCGAGACCGGCGCAGGTCCTCACCTGGGCCCCAGGAGGTCCGACTGACAGTCCTTCCTCTTCAGAGACTCCGCCCCTCTAGGGGGCTCCGGGTGTGTCCCCCCACGCTGCTCATCTTCAGCGAATATCAGCACCTGGAGATCAGAAATAAAAAATGTGTGTATAACAGCACGTTAAATGCTGCGCCATCGCGAGGAGGCTTTTGATTGGATGCGCCGCTGCCGGCACCTCGCCCACAATGCACCGCTGTGACGGGCCCCGCGGGAATTACAGGGGGGTGTGGGTGGACGTAGACGGCCCTGACGTCAAAATAAATAAACGAATAAAAGAGCGCAGACGGGTGGAGAGGAGACGAAAAAGTAAACACCCGAGGAAACGCCGCTTCTGCCGACAAAAACTGGTCCCGTCGGCCCGGCGCGTGTTTGTCTTCGCCGGGGGTTGTTAAGGAGCTCGACCAGACCGACAAGTCTCGCCGTTCGCTGGCGTCACAGGACGCGAGGGTGAACTAAAAGCGTCCGACTATCTACTCCTTCTTTGGACCGTGAATGAAAACTTCATTTATTTTCTATTTATTTTGTTCACGACGGGACAAAGACCGGCGCAGAAGACGTCCCGGGTGAACGCCATCACGGCGACCGAATCCGGCGGGAGAGGAGGCGGTGGGACTTTAAGGCCGACGGGTCACCTGACGCATTACATAATGGACGGGCTGATGCAGAGCAGATGACGGCAGGAGAGCGGAGACAGGAAGCAGCAGCAGCGGGGGGGGGAGGGGGGAGGAAAGGTGAGAAGGAAAAAGGATGGATAGGAGAAGGTGGAAGGAGACGTGAAAGGAGGATACGAAGAGGATGAGACGGATGGGTGGGTTGGTGCGGAGGGGGCGGGGCATCCAGCGCTCTGACAACTGTCATTAAGCGTAATAAATGGCGTCTTAGTTCCCATGATGCACCGGGCTTCGGCTGCTGTCGTCCGTGTTGTCGGGCCGCAGGTTGTCACTGGTTACATGAGCCAGGTGATGTTGACATCATGAGATAACATCACCATCAAGAGGGCTTTGCTTACATCACACACACACACACACACACACACACACACACACACACACACACACACACACACACACACACACACACACACACACACACACACACACACACACACACACGGTGATTTAACACTAATGCAGCCTGCGACCAAAGCCCTCGATACTAATGCAATCAGAGCGAGTCCAGGTTAAAAACCTGCAAGCTCCAGAGGGACGGGGGCCCACGAGGGTCAAATCGGCCATTAAGGAATTAAAGCCGGGGGGGGGGGGACTCTCCACGACTGGAACAGGTGTGCGCTTTATTTATTTCTCCTTTTATTATTATTTCTTGTATTGTAACGAGACTCCCGTCTCCTCTGCCAACCTGGACTGTGTTTGACCCCGGCTCTGTGTGTGGGCGTTTGATACGTGGCCCGGCGCCTCCCGTACGGGTTTTATTTAAACCACAAACTGTCTTTCTGGTCGGTTCGGCTTTCACGTAACACGCCACTTCCTGCTTTTGTCGCCACAGGTGACGGGTTGGGGGGGGTGGGAGCAGGCGGGTGTCGGGTGACGGCCGGGTGGAGATAAGACAGAGCGGTGCGGCCCGTTTGGGAACTGGGTGCGTTCGCATATGGAGACCCCCCCCCAACAAGATGCGAGTCATCATGGCAGTAGAGCAGGTTGTTATTAAAGGACTGAGTCATCCTCGGGTTTTAGCTCGAAGAACAGTTGTGGTTTTGAGCATATTACAAAAAAAAACGATGACGATGCTGTGGCTTTTTGCAGGGATGGTGTCCGCCGTCTGCCGTACGGCGCCGCGCGCCAGCTTGGCGCCTGTTGCCGGGGACGACAAGCGCTTCTTCAGTCTATGTGACTTGAACTGCAGATTGCATTCGGGTTATTCCATCTCGTCCGGTCACTTCACAGCTGGAGCTGAGAGGAGCCGATTGATCGATCACTTTGTGTTTGTGTGGCGCTTGTCACACAAACAAGGTAACACACACACATACACACACGCACACACACACACACACACACACACAGAGCATTAACCTCATAAATGTTCAATGAGGGAACGCCAGAGGCTGATAGAATATAGAAATAGAATAAAGAATAAATATAAATAATTCATGTGTAGTAAAAGCAGAAGTAGTAGTAGTAGTAGTAGTAGTAGTAGTAGTAGTGTTCATTGTGTATTCAAAGGAAAACAGTCCAGTATTATATTATTATTATTATTATTATTATTATTATAAGTTACATTTTCTGCTGTGACCGCTGCTCTGCACCAGCACCAAGCACCAAACCTCGTCCATAAAAC
This sequence comes from Psettodes erumei, assembly GCA_016785225.1. Taxonomy (NCBI): domain Eukaryota; kingdom Metazoa; phylum Chordata; class Actinopteri; order Pleuronectiformes; family Psettodidae; genus Psettodes; species Psettodes erumei. The sequence goes on along the minus strand of JAFBJZ010000617.1, from coordinate 331,934 downwards.
ACCGATCGGTCGTCTGACGGCGAGAAACTTCGACGCAGACGCCGCTACGCAAAATTTTTTAACCGACCAGCTGCTGTAACCCGGGGGCGCTTTGCATTGTGGGACGCCGCAGGGCGTGCAAACTGCAGCGGCTGTGTGCGGTGTTTGATGTAACGTGCAGCGGTCCAGAACACGCAAACCCTCTTCCTGTGTTTACTTTCTCACACACTTTCTGACCAATGAGGGCGGGGAACGTTCCCAGGTGACGCGTTCTGCTTGAAACGGCACGCCGACTTGACGCCGCCATCGCTGCTGGAAAACGCAGGATTTTGGCGATTCGGCTTCGACGACTTCCCTCGCTCGTGGCCACCTGGCGGCCACGTCTTTCTTTTGTTGTTTTGTTTTGTTTTACTCAGCTGTTGTTAAAGAGTCCTGACACCGGCGTGCTGGAAAGGAAAGCAAACGCCGAAGTCGAGCCGAACGCGTCGACCCACTTCCTTCCTCCACAAACACAGACTAATTGGTATTTGAACAGGACCAATCAGCTGCCGCCGTCACGTTTAGTCGTCATTTTTAACGGCGGGCCGCTCGTCACGCCGCACGTGCGCCTGCGTGTGACGTGAGAGAGAGAGAGAGAGTGAGAGAGAGAGAGAGAGAGCCCGATCGATCGTGGGCCGCGATCAATAACGCCTGACGTGCCTGCCCAGATGCTAACTCGATCGCGAGCGCGCACACAAACACGCACAAGAAGACACACAAAGCTTCCTAATGCGGTTTCCTGCGTGCGGCAGGACAAACAGAATGTATCTGTTGTTGTGAACCGACAAAGAGTAAAGTCAAGAACGCACAACACAAACACTGCTGAACCACACACACACACACACACACACACACACACACAGTGCAGGAAAGATGGCAGGCCCCCGAGTCCGTGCAGCGGTGAAACCTCTGGACCTGAGCGAGCATGGAAAAACACAGTGAGGACGTCACAGTGAAGCCTGCGCAGACACACAACACACACACACACACACACACACACAGAGAGAGAGGGGGAGCTTTGTGTTGTGTCAGTGACGCTCGCCCTCCCCTGCAAACACTTGATTTCCTCCTCGAGCTTCTCAGATTCACACGACTTGTGAATCGAGTCGAAGCGGACTCCCAAACCGTGATCTCTGACAGAAAAGGATTTGCGTTACAGTCGCACACCAGCCGACAACGCAGATGCACGTTTCCTAAAAAGCGGGACTGCGGGTAGAGCGACTCTGCTGGCGGCTGACACGCAACTACTGACGCACAAACTGAAAGCAAAAACAGCGCAGGAGTTTGTGGCCGAGGTCAAACTCCAGCGCTGAGTGACTTATCTGCACGGTGTGAAAATTAACATACAGTCACAGCTGAGCCTTTTTTTTTTAAATGAACTTCCAGGAACAGGAAGTTCAGAGAGAAATATCTGACGCTAATAATAATAATAATAATAATAATAATAATAATAATAATATTTACTTTTGCTTCCTTCTGAGAAAATGAAAGTACAAGATCCCGCCTCCTTCCAAACTTTTTTCGTATTTGTCTCGACTGTATTTTCTCCTAATAAGCCATCAACCATCTTTATGGAACACACACGAAAAGAAAAGAAGAAGAAGAAGAAGAAGAAGAAGAAGAAGAAGAAGAAGAAGAAGAAGAAGAAGAAGGGGGTGTGTTTACAGCAGTTGTTATTGAAGCAGCAAACGGAGCGAACAGTTGGCTGCTCAGACCTCAGGTGACAGAGCAGAGCGACCGGGTCTGCTGACTGTGCACTCTGTGTGTGTCTCTGTGTGTGTGTGTGTGTGTGTGTGAGACCAGTCATTCACAACCACCCCCCAACCCAAAAAAAACACACACACACACACACATGTCAAAACCGCAATAACACACGGCAGCTCAAAGTCCAGGTGTGACTGGTCACGCACACACGGTGAGCATCAGACACACGAACACACCGTCGAGCTGCTGGACCTCACGTTACTTTACGTTACTTTTCGTTACGTTACGTTACGTTACATCGCATTACTTCTATTCAAAGTCCATCCTGCGAATGAGCGTCGACGGCAGACGAAGCGCAAATGCGTGTGAGAAAGAGAGTCGCTCACTCACCTCCGGCTTCGGCTAAACCGGTCCATAACGAGTCCGGAACCGGCCGACCGTCCCATGCCGGACGACACACGCGCGTGCACACACACACGCGCGCGCGCGCTCCTTTTGGATTTGCTCTCCTCTTTTCTCTCTGTGCTCCGTGTGTGTGTGTGTGTGTGTGTGTGTGCTAATGACAGCTGACAAACTACATGCCACAAATCCTCTCTCTCTCTCTGTCCCCTCCCCCATCACACACACACTCCTCCCACAACACACACACACTCCTCCCTCTTGTTAGTCGATGGCAGAAACGCACACACACACACACACACACACACACACACACACACACACACACACACACACACACACACACGCTGCCTGTCTGGCTTTTGTAGAACGCTTTGCATGACCTGTTGATCTTACGTGACGGACGCAGAGCTGCGTCTTATTTCAGCTCTCGCTTTTTCGCGCAGAGCGACACGCGCGCAAACTGCGTGAAATGTGACGCAAACCGACCCCAAAGTTTTTTTGTGTGTGTGTGTGCGCGCGCGCCGCGGTGAAAGTGCACGCGGACACCTGTGGCCACAGAGTCACTTTGAGAAGCGTTAACGCAAACGACGCGTCCGCACACGTCTGTCCCGTCCCTACCTGCGCTCACACGCGCACGCGTGCACGCGCTGGGGCAACAGCGGCGCGTTGACCGGAAGACGTTACGCGTCATGTTTCCGTGCCGTTGCTGCGACAGCTGGGGGGGGGGGCGGGGGACGGGACGGCGGCTCGGTCCCTGCGGGTGCAAACGAAAGTGAGAGAGTGGGAGGCGCAGACGCGCGCGCGCACGCTCACACAGACACGCACATGCACGCGCGCGTCACGTTGCCATGTCAGGATGTCCGTGTTTGCTTTCTGAGCCTGTTGCAGTTGCAGGGAACCAGTTCTGACGCTCTGCTGTTCAAACGCTGGTCCCCACACTCGCCATGAGCGGGGAGGAGGAGCCGCCTCCTCCTCTTCCTCACTCCTCCTCTTCCTCCTCCTCCTCCTCACTAAACCAGTGAATCTCTCCTCCACAGCAGCTGGTTTGCCTACATGTGGTTTGCGTAAGTTGCCGTGTGATGGACCGATTCTGCAGAAACCGACGGAGCTCAGAGAAATGACCCAAAAGCTTTCCAGCGTGCGGTGGTGGGGGTCACACACCTGGGGGGGGGGGCACACACCTGACAAGTGATACAAATAACATAGAGGTGCCCACTCATATGCAAGGCATCCTGGGTAAACCTCCACAAAGAGCTGCCTTGTGACATCATTCGGCGCCCTCTGCAACACGAGAGAAAACAGCGACGATGAACGGCTGATTCGACTGACGCCTTTTGTCTGTATCTCCCATGATGCATTTCAGCGGCCGACGGGGTGAGACAGGATCCGATGCCTGGAAGCGTTTGTCAAACTTTTTTCTTCTTCTTCTTCTTCTCCACAGCTTCAGCTGGTGATGCTGGAAGTCTCGCAATAACAAGGAAACCCGCTGCGTTTCCCAGACACCGACCCGGCCTGGGGGGACGAGTCAGAGGCCTCGCTCACGCCGTGGGGCCGACCTGGGCCGGCGCGGCGCCGCTCCGGGTTCATCGGGTTCCCGCTCCACGTTCGCAAACATCATTTTAACGAAACAAATCCTCTTACTTTATTTGAACAGCTGAGTTTCATCCTCTCTCGGGCGTTTTATGAGACGTTCGACTTTTTTTTTTTTTTTAATTTTCGCGCTCTCCTCCGCTGACTCACGCCGACCCCCCGTCTTCTCTCTTAACGTTTAGCGAGAAAGGTCGCGACGACTTTGACCCCACGCGTCGCTATTTCTGGCTCGTGATTTACTTAAATTGGAGCCGCGGTCGCTGCAAATGGGAACTTTGTGAGAACGCCCCCGAAAAACGCACAAAACGCCACAAAAAGGCGAAATGGAAACGACCGGATGTTGTCGTAGCTAAAGTGAGTTAACAGCTAAAGTTTCAAGTGGCAGCTGATTGTGAGAGGAATGAAAATGTGTGTGTGTCTGTGTGTGTGTGTGTGTGTGTGTGCGCCAAAAGAAAAGTACTAAAAACAAGAAGTGAGTGTTTTTTAGTCAGCGGCCAAATCTGAAACATCTGTTGGCTCTTACCCCCCCGTGTGTGTTTGTGCGTGTGTGTGTGTGTGTGTGTGTGTGTGTCACACAGCCACCCCTCTCAGTCAGCTGTTAGACACAGCCGACTCAAACCACACCAAACCATTTCAACATGCACCTGCCACCGCTGAGAGCTGTGTGTGTGTGTGTGTGTGTGTGTGTGTAGGCGGGGTGGACAGCTGATCTCCACCCAACTGCTTTGTGCATTGCATGAGCACACATGTAAGCATACACGTTCGCACACAATGGCAGAAAAGGCTGCGGCTGTGATTCACGCTGGAGGGTTGTTGTTGTTGTTGTTGTTGTTGTTGTTGTTGCAGGGTGGTGACATGTCAAAGAGTTTTATCAATAATAAACAATGATTTAAAAAAAAAGAAGGAACCCGAGGGTTTCATCTTTACGACCTCGGCCACAAACGTGCGTCACGTTTCGTGATGACGCCGCTCGCTCGCACACAGACTGTCGGGTGAGAGCGGCGCACCGACACCGGGCGCTTTGAACGCCGCCGTGAACGTTGAACTCGACAGAACTCCTCGCCGTCATCCTAGCAACGAAGCCCGGCCGCCGAAAGAGCGGCGACGGACGCCACAATTAGCCCCCGGCCGCGGCCTATGTTTGTTCAGCACAAGCCTGTTAGGCTATTAGCTCGTATTATCCGGCCGGAGGCCCGCGGGCTCGCCGCCGCGCTGCAGCTCGCCGCGGGAGAATTACGGCTCCAGCTAAACCAAATTAGCGCTCGTTATGCAACCGGTTAGACTTGGCTGAGGACGGAGCGACCGGCTCGCTGCTGCACGCCCGACTGGACGTACAGTTGGTTTGTTTTCTCACGTGACGGCTGATATGCAAAAGTTTTACTTCCTTTACGAGCTAGAAATGCCAGAAGTTCCTTCCTGTCACAGTGAGAAAAGGAGAAAAAAGCCCAGAGTGTCCCTGCAGCCTGCGTCGCACAACGTGTCTACACAACTGTTAGAAATTATACATATGTGCATACATGTATCGCTGCAGGTACAGTATATGCACATTCTGCTGCAGTAATTGTGGTGTTCAAAGCAGACTCTCAGAAGAGTCATGACATGGCTGTGTGTGTGTGTGTGTGTGTGTGTGTGTGTGTGTGTGTGTGTGTGTGTGTGTGTGTGTGTGTGTGTGTGTGTGTGTGTGTGTGCATGCAGCGCCGGTTAATTAGAGCACTTGGTCTCAAGAGGATCAGACCTGGAAGACGCCTGTCTCTGCTACGTGACAGAGAGCCAGGTGGCAGTGTGTGTGTGTGTGTGTGTGTGTGTGTGTGTGTGTGTGTGTGTGTGCAGTGAGAAGAGCCAGACATAAACAAACACGACAAACGTTCACACACCCACGCGTACTGGACACCAGTGGATGTGCAGATGAACCGGGAGAGACTCGAAACGGGACAGAGTTCATCTGGAAACTGTCCAGAATAAAAACCAACACCTCGCGTGTGTGTGTGTGTGTGTGTGTGTGTGTGTGTGTGTGGAGGACGGCGTCCCGACAGTGAACGTTGTGCGTTGGAGACGGTTTCACGTGTCATGAGTGTGACAACATTAAACCGCGGCTGGTCTCAGAGCGAGCGTTTGATGACACCGTTTAAAAAGAAAAATCACATTTCTGCAGCTTGGATTTGCTGGCTGAGGATAAGACCTGGCAGAGAACTGCACAAGCCTCTGCCCTTCCTCCTCCTCCTCCTCCTCCTCCTCCGCCGCCGCTGTCATTGGTCGGGGCATTATTAGAGCCCTCACGTGGTTGGGTGAATTCAAGCGACTAAAGATCCGACAACCAGGCGAGCTGCCAATCTCACGTTAAGATCTCCGTCTTAAGCGCATTCCTGCACTCTCGCTGCAGCTAGAAGGAAAACCGCGAATCACCGCACTGGTGGAGGTCAGCTGCTGATAAATCTATAAAATAGATTTAAAAAAATATAAAATATAAATAAAAAATATTTTTTAAAAAAATAAAAAAATAAAAATTATATTTAAAAAATAATAAAAATAAAATTATATTTAAAAAATAATAAAAATAAAAATTATAAATAAATAAAAACGCACAACAGAAACAGATCCAGGTGCAAGTTTAGTCTGTGGAAAATGAAAGAGCCACAGCACTACAGAAAGTAACTTGCAGATAAATGTGTGTGTGTGTGTGTGTGTGGGGGGTGCAAATGTTGCAATACTTTTCAAAGTTCACTTCAGGGTGCAGAGAAGAACAAATAAGCTCGAAAAAGCTGCACCCCCCTCTCCAAAAAAAAAAACCCGTCACGAGTCCAGATAACGTATCCAGAAGATTCCGGCGGCACCTGGTCACAAACTCACAAGGTTCCCTATAGAAACATACCTGCACATACACAACCACGTCCCGCACCGGCCCGCGTGTCGCACCGTGAGCCAGGCTGGATTTGTGACGTCACACGAGCGACGACACAAATACGTCCCACCTGTTTTTATTCCCTTGGGGGCTGATCTAAATAAACTGAGCAGTGTGTGTTTATTACGCGCACAGTTACCGCAAAACACCGAGTGTCACGGACAGACCGGGGCCCTTTCGCCTCAGTGATTAACGGTGCCGATCGATAACCTGCCAAGTTAACGTGAACAAACGGGAGCTGGACCGGATGTTGACCCGTTTGCGCTTCACAATACGAGCTAAGTATTAGCGATTTTAAAAAAACACGACGTGAATCCCATAAACAGCCAGTGAACATCAGTGTAAAGCGAATGCTGTGACGTAACACACCGGCTTGTTAACTAATAATAACAATACCAATTATTATTATTTTAAAGAAGGAAAAAAACGGTGTTTTATTTTGAAACAACATACCGGAAGCGTGCGTGTGCACTTATTTCGCTTGACACTTGAGGAAGTCCGAACCGCGTCGACCGGGGGGAAGAAAAAAACAAAACAAAACTCAAAATTACGCCCGTAAAACTACAACAAATTCACTTCGCTCACAAAAACACCTGTAAAATGATTTTTTTAAAGTATTAAATTCCGGGAGGGGGCGTGGTTTATTTATTCATTTATCTATTTATCTATTTTCTGGGGCTGAAACACGGCGAGAGTCAAACTAAAACAACCTGCTCGTTCCTGACTATGTCCGACTAGTTTCACCCGTGATATACATATACATATATACACACACGTTTGTATATATATATATATATATATATATATATATATTTCTATACTACAACCCTGTAGTACGTGATAACGGCTCACGTCGCGGCGCCATTAAACGGACAGAATAACCCGTGAAGTGCGATGTAAACAGTCCATGAATGGGACATGGTTTCATTTAGGGAGGGTGTGTGTGTGTGTGTGTGTGTGTGTGTGTGTGTGCGGGGTGGGTGTCAACAGAATGACAGGGCGCTTACCTGGGAGTTGGGGGGGTGCACCGGGGCGCCGCTGCGGGGGGAGTCCTCTCACGGTGCGGGGTCAGCGGGACGCGGCGGCGGCGGCGGCGGCAGCGTCCAGGGCCGGAGCCGCCATGTTCGTCTGGCTCAGAGGCTCCTCGGCTGTTTATCTTTACCAGGAGACCCCCCACCACCACCACCACCACCACCACCACCCCTTCCTCCTCCTCCTCCTCCTCCTCCTCCTCCCTCCACTCATCTCTGCAGAGCCAGCTGAAATGAAGCCTAATATGTTATCATTATTATTATTATTATTATTATTATTATTATCAGTGACACTTTGGAGTAAACAGTTAAAAATATTCCTATAATAACACAGGGTGACCTATCCCACCTTTCACTCATATACGTCCCTGTTATAGGTTATAATCCCAATAACTAATGTGTGTTTTTATAGCTGGATCATCACCAGGAGATTAAGTTTTGTTGCAGCTGTAAAGTGTCCCAGTTTAACTGTCTCTCAGATTAAATTAGCAGATACTGCCACCTAGTGAGGTGAAACCTGTGCAGCACATCTGGAGCAAAGTTCACCGGTGGTTAATTAACAAGCTGAGACCACACACACACACACACACACACACACACACACACACACACACACACAGACGCTGCATCGCTGTGGATTTACACAAAAAACTCCACTAATAAACTGGTTGTTTCACTGCAGATGTTCAGATTTATGGTTTTACAACAAAGGAGGTGGGAATTGTTCAAATTAAAAAAAAAACCAAACACACGGCGCTTGAGAGGTAAAAACTTGAGCCACATGAGAACGCTCACACATTCACAACAGCCGACCTTTGGACGACTTTATGCTAAACTTTTCAACTCGGGCTGCAGCTCAGTCCCGGTGTCGGGTCTTGGTGTCGGTCCGGAAACTTCCAAGGCCCCAAATCCTCCATCCCAACACGACTGACCTCCATCATTCAGGCACGAGCATTAATATCATTTCTGATTGAAAAAGTTGGACCCGCTGACCAGGCGTATCTTCATCTTCCTGGCCAAACAGTCGATTAAGCTTCCACCTCCTCGTCGTCCTGCTGGACGTCACAGGTTGCTCTTCCACATCTCCTTCTGCGGGGACTCATGAACTGTAGAAAAGAAGTTCATATTTGTTTACTTTCTTAAAGAAATGGAGCTGACGGGAATGCATGTTTCTAACTTACACCACAGCACAGGCCAAACAAACCGGCTCTGACATACCCGAGCTAATCATGCCTTCTTTCTCCAGTTTCCTCAAGTGGTGGACCAAGTTGACGTTAGCTGCATCGTGCAGGGACTCGGGGGTGTCCTGGAAGGAAGCAGCAGAAGACGTGTGACCCGGACAGCCGAGCGGCGGCATTAAAGCTTCAAAGAAACACGGGGTTGTTTTTTTTTTTTCGTCCCAACCTTATACACGATCTTTACGAGCTCCATGGAGGAGAAAGGTTCTCCTGTTCCGTCCCGAATGGCCGAAATGATCTGCTGCTCTCTCTGGTGCCGTCGGGCGATGTAGTGTCTGATCTTAGAGCTGGCGTCTCGGACCACGGGGCCGTGTCCTGCGCAGAGAAGAGCGGCGGCAGAGTTTCTGCCCGATCAGCTGAAGAAACCGGAGAGGAAAAAAAGCGACCCACGCGTGTTCTCACTCACCGGGGTAGATGAGGTTGGCCTGAGAGTCCAGCAGGATCTCCAGAGACCTCATGTAGTCGTGCAGATCCTCGAATATGACCGTGCCCTCGCCCAGGATGCAGTCTCCAGAGAAGATGGCCTGCTCCTCCTCCAGCAGCAGCGCCATGTGGTCGTCAGTGTGACCCGGGGTGAACAGCACTCTGGGAGAGGAGGTGCATCGGTCACTTATCTCCTCAAAACAGATATTCCACATGATCACCTCCAGTGATTAATGAATAAATGCTCCTTACAGATACTGTGAATATTCAACTTGCACATAGAGTGAACTGACTTGAGCGTAGCCCCTTCCGTCTGGATGACGTCTCCGTCTTTGAGGTAGGCGTAGCTCTTGTTCCCGGCCGCCTCTCTGGCCGGGCTGGTGGAGCGGGGCAGTTTGCTGACTCTTACCCCAGAACCTGCCGGAGGGAAAACAGGAGAATAACGTGTAGGGATGGAACAGTAAAATAAACAAACAGGGTCCACGCTCGCCGTCCCCACCGGTGATGTCCCTGCAGACGTCCTCCACCCTCCAATGTGGTCGTGATGCCAGTGTGTGACCAGGATCTCCTGGATGCCGGTGCTGAACCGGGTCAGTGCCTGTTTCAGGGTGCCGATGTATTCGGGTACGGAAGGTTCTCCGGTGTCTATCAGAACCCGCCTGGAACAAAAACAAATTATATGTTTTATTCACAAGGCTTCAAAACTGGTTATCCATATTTGTATGTGACAGTTCTGCTCATCTGATCACTATTGTTTTTAAAAGATTCGTTTTATTTTTTTGTTTATTAAGTGCATTTCTGCAAGTTCCAGTTTCATTCCTTCAAAAACTTCTCCAAATTATTAATATTTCTAATATCGAGTCTATGCCGATGTGATTAGTGGTTGTTGAGTAGTCGGGCTCCGTCTTCAGTCTTGGTCTACACTCTGTCTACTTTATCCTACAAATGAGGAAACTTCAAATCGAGAACATTTTGTCCGGACTTTGGTGATTCCGCTAGTTCACTGAAGCGAGCCGAGTTCCTGCAGAAAACGACGCTGTCACCTCGCCCCGGTGCCGACCAGGTACGTGTTGGTTCCCTGCAGAGTCATGAGTCCCGGGTTGCAGCCCAAAACCCGGACGACCCGGGCGGACAGCTGCTCTATCCGAGGGAGGACCGCGCTCATGTCCGGAGCCGGCGTGACGTTCGCCCCGGATAAACACAAACAAACAAACAAACAAACAAAAACAAGCAAAAACAAACAAAAACAAACGCAAAACACGGGAGACAAGTGGAAGAAACAGCACCGGCGGTCGACAGACAGGAAAGTCCAGGTGATCGATGTTTACTTCCGGTATGTTCCTAAGCAGCCTTCAAAATAAGAGCCACTTCCGCAAATGGTGTGTTTTCGCATTACTGCCTCTATTTTCTTGCTTTTACGGGAGCGGTAAGTAATTATCTTTTATCTGTTATATATTATCTCTTCTAAATTCATCACGGGACTGTTGTCTGATGATCTGCGCATTATTATGTGCGGATTTATGTAGTTCATCCTCCATCTGAGTCCGTTTTCGCTTACAGTAAGTTGCAAACACCGTTACGTCGCATTACTTCCACATTAGTGCCGCATAAATCCCCCGCGCACATGTTTCCTCACACTCAGATAAAGACACGCATTTAGTTAATGGCGCAACAGAGGCGAAATGCGGCTGTAACCAGGCTGGTAACGGCCGAACAGGCCCATTACTGGACGTTTTCTAAATATCTGTCACAATAAATGTCATTGGAGATTCCGGTGAGGTGAACCGGCCGCTGGGTGGCGCCATCGCACAGCCTGACGCTCACCTAACAGGTGTCACTTGAAAATATTTAACGCTCCAGGATCAGAATGCGGCTTTTATGACTTGTTAATGATGATGATGATGATGATGATGATGATGATGATGCTTGCCAGCTCCTCACAGTCCAACCTCACACATCACAGCTATCTGGCTTAATGACTGTTGTTGTTGTTGTTGTTGTTATTACCTACATTAATCCCAAAGTTTGAAACGGGCGTTTTTATTAGGCCACATAATTACACAGACATTTTCCTTTAATTAGATATTTAGCTTTTTTTTAAGGGAGCTTTTGCACGACGAGCCGTCACAGCTGCAGCGTTTCCAGCAAAAGGCGCTAACGCCGATAACGACCTCCACGACTTCATCGGGAGACGTTTAAACGGGCGACCACGATGGAGGCCACAAGCTGAATTGTGCTGGTCGCTGCAAATAAGTTGTTTTTTTATATTCTACAAGTGTTGATAGAGTCCTGACCTTCAGACTTTTTTTTTTCCTGCTCCGTGCACCTTGGAACAAGGTGAAAATGTGTTTCCTCAATCTCCCCTGTGTTTTGCTCTTTGAAAACCCGACAAAGGAGAAAGTTTTATAAGCGCCGTGGGAAGGTTACAGTGTGTGATTCGGCCGTCACGTCATTGCCAAATGCCAAAAGAAATTGAATTAAAGGCGGCGCAGTCCCACTGCAGACATTTATTTTCCCCATCTGACTAACTGTGCCACTATAACAGAACTGGCAACCGCCCCGCGCGGCAGGTGGTGCAGGAAACAACCCGCCTGGAGGTGTGAAATGTTTGAAGGCCTGACGAGGGTCAGTGCTGCCATCCTGTGGGCGGAGCTGAGGGGATCCACCTTGTCTGTGAGTGATCGAATCCCACGTCTTCAGGTTTCCAACGGTGAGTTTTAACGAAACACGAGACCAGGTCCTTCTTTTTAAAGTAAACTAATGTAAATCGCGGCCTGTTGTTTCGTCCTCGCCTGTGAGCTGTAACAGACGGGCAGGTGACGGATGAGCGTCGACGGGACGGGATCGATGGCCGCGTTCGTCCGAGCTGTGCTTTTAATTTGATGCATTTCCTGTTGAAACTGGGTCAGGATGTAAAGTAATGAGCCATCAATCAAAAGATGAGGCAGGCAGGTTGAATGTGTTTTACTTTTATCTAATCACATGACACAACAACAAAAAAAACAAACTATATTCAGCCATGAAGTGAGAAATAAATGAGCCACTTAAATAAGTTCCAGTCCTCTGTGTCTTTGACTTCATTACTGCAGCCCTTTGTATTTTCGGCCTCGCTCACATTTCTTTATCTTGCATCCAACTGGCATAAAGTGCCGCAACTGCAGCGGCTTTTAAGAGGGTCCAGAAAAGATGAAACGCCCCCATCACCCCCACCCTCACCTCCCTCCACCCGCCCCAGCTACAGAACTCGTTTTAAAAAATCCTGGCTGCGACACGATGGAAGGTTCTGGCCCGTTCTCACCTGAAATCCTCCTGAATATATATATATATGCATATTTGGTGTCTGACAACACACACTCAGGTTTTATGTGCGTACACACGACAGCAGGTGGAAGCCGTAAAGTGGATGGAGACGCTGACGGGGACCCCACACTTCCTCCTTAATGTCTTGTTTGATATTTGTCATCAATAAATCCTGACCCATAAAAACGGGGCGTGAAAAAAAAAAAAAGGTCCAGCTCTTACAGGTAGAAAAAAGGTGGCGGGAAAAGCGGAGGGGCATCATTTCCCTAAATGAAGTGGATCCTGACATCTGGACATCGAAAGCCCCCCCCCCCCCCCCCCTCCAATCTCTCTCTCTCTCTCTCTTCCCTCCCTCTCTCTCTCTTTGTAATTACACGACATAATGGTGGTGCAGTCGGCCTGTAATCTCCCATTATAATCAGTCTCGGCTGCCTCCACTGGCTCTCCACCACGGCTTCTAATTCAATATAAATGTAAATGACTGGGGGGGGGCGAGAGAGAGAGAGAGAGAGAGAGAGAGAGAGAGAGAGGGAGAGAGAGAGAGGGGGGGGGGGTCAGGAACAGTAAGTAGAGTGTAAACGTGGGAGTCTGATCTCGCCACATATCCACACTTATATTTAAGTTGTGCGCGTCTTTATGATACAAATTGAATGTGATTCATTGGAGAAAAAAAAAAAAAAAAACGCCGTCGCGGCCTCTAAACCAGAGATGAAACGTTAAAGATATTTAATATTTGTCTCACACGATTCCCTCTTTTTCTGGAAAACATTAAATCCACGCTCCCCGCCGTCTGGAAACCGCGGGCGACTTTTAAAGCGGTTTACAGATGTTGAAATGGTGTTTCTGCGGATTGTCCATTCTGGGCTGCTGTAGGAAAACATGGCGGCGCAACATGGCGGGCTCCAACATGAATGTTACAACCATAACTTGGCTTCACGCTAAGCGAGAAACCGCAGACGGCGATTTTTCTTCCCGTAATGAATTCACATAATATTGTATTTTGGAACAAAGCCGTGACGTGGACCTTAACAAAAGATGATATCGAGTTAATAAAAAATTCAACCTCATATGAGAAGATCCTGGGCGAACGTCCCTGATACCTGCTGAAGGGAAGTGTCGTCCGCGGCGAGAAATGAGGCGACGCGTTCCCAAAGTGTGCCGCGATTCATAATTCAACACGCGGCGTGATTAACTTCCTCCTGCGGCTCAAATAAGAAGAAGAAGGAGCGACGGGAAAACATCAGCTCAGCGGCCGAGGGAGGAAGATTCTAATCACATCATTCAGCTCGCCTCAAAGATTGTAGTTGTTTTTTTTTTACCGAGCGAATTGAACGCACCGCTCTGCAGCAGCAAGTGAACGCATCACCATTCATAACATCTGCAACGCTTCTGTCTCCAGCTCATTCGACTGCAACCTATTTACAACTGGTATTAAAAAATCCGCCACATATTTGCATGCACAACCTTTAACTGCACCCCCACCCCCACCCACCAACCACCACCACCACCCCCCACCCCTCCTACACCTCACGTTTTCTATGGAGTGAAGTACGAGCTGTGTAAGGGTGGATGTTGGTGTATTTGGACAGAGCTGGATGATAATGTGTATTTCTGTGTGTATGTGTGTGTGTGTGTGTGAGTGTGTGTGTGATGACACAGTTGTCATCATGCACTCAGCACCTCCAAATGAAACCCGAGGCTGCGATGTGAGAGACAGCAGACGTGGGCTCCCTCCGGACTAAATTAAGATGACTTCCCAACGACGTGATGACTCACTGCAAAGAGACGGGACAGGTGGGACAGGTGAGACAGACAGGACAGGTGAGACAGGTGAGACAGGTGAGACAGACAGGACAGGTGAGACAGGTGGGACAGGTGAGACAGGTGAGACAGACAGGACAGGTGAGACACACAGCAGAAACCTTGCAGGACATCGCTCGATGCATTTCTCCTCACCCGATCGTCTTCATTGCAACACTTCCTGCTTCCGCCGACATGTGACCAAACCGGCCAATCAGAAGCTGGAAGAGGGAACCACAGATTCCACAAATGATCACAAGTGTTGTGAGGATGCAAATAAACAAATAAAGCAGACAGACAGATGTTGACACAGATGAGTGTGTGTGTGTGTGTGTGTGTGTGTGTGTGTGTGTGTGTGTGTGTGTGTGTGTGTGTGTGTTAGACAGCGACTCAGACAGGACAGCGAGCTGGTGTCTGATTTGGAGGCCGGTCAACTGGGGGAAAACTGTCAGACACTGGCAGGAAGCTGCTGATTAATCTGAGCAGCGATGGGGAAACAAATCCTGTGAGAACTGGGATTGTGTGTGTGTGTGTGTGTGTGTGTGAGAGAGAGAGAGAGACAAGGTGTGACAAAAGGGAGAAAGACGGCGGGGAGAGCCACTTATTGTTATGTTGTAGACATTTTGTATTATTTCCATTCAACTGGCGCGGCGCTGCTCATCCAACATTCACGCCAATAAAAGGAAAATGAATAGAAATTGAACTGAATAAAGAGAGCGGAGCGAGAGGAAATTAAGGCCGGAGCAGATGGGAGAGAAAGGCAGCGGGAAAGACGGAGGAGATAAGAGAGGTGTGAGACGCGCAGGAAAAGGAGAGGAGGAAAAAAAGAGGAGGATTGTGTGTCGGAGGGAGGAGGAGAAGCTGAAACGACAGGAACCCGGAAAGGACGAGTGGTGGGAGGAAGAGGAGCGGCGGGAAGTTTACTTTCTTTATTTCGGCAAACCTCCAACCACCAAGCAACACTTATTCTGACAACATGTCAAACTAAAAAAAAAAAAAATGGATTCGCTCTCCTCGCCCACGCGCTGGCGCCGCAGAGTGACAGGCAAAAACCCGCGGCCACTCACGAACCGGACGGCGGCGCTTTGACTGTCCGGCCCAGACGTCCTCCTGCCCGAGTCGGCAGCCAGATGGGAAACGTAAACACCGCCTGTCTCCCTATCAGGTGGTCGAATCCATCACGCCTTCGCCAACGCGGTTCCCCGTTATCTCTGAAACTCGGCGCCCGATTACGCCCGAGTTCGCCGTGCGGGTCGGCTCGTTTCATTTTAGCTCATTTTTATCCAGGATCATCCGGGTTGTTTTAGTCGCCGCCCACAGTTACAGGTGAGTTCATCCACCTGACCGCTCCACCCGAGCCTCCGACAGAAGTAACACAAACATTATTGATTCAGTTATTGATGATCAGCTTTTGTTTTACAGTCGACGGCCTGTGTGACGACGGCAGACGGCTCGTCGGTTTCTTTTCAGAAAATCCGAGCCGCTCCGGCCGCCATCGATCCCTCCGCCGCGGATCGATGGGTCGGCGGCGTCGCCTAGGACGCTCCTCCCTCTTCACGGCTCTGACGCCGAGCGACAAGCGTAGTTAACGCTCAGCGGACGTTTGCTTTCACGAGGGGTGGGGATTTTTCCTGTTGGTGAAGTTTCAGCGGGATACTCCTTTACAAAGTTGCACTAAACAGTGAGGACGTCCAGGGAAAACTATCAAGACGCGAATATTTATCGATCGACTTGTTTGCGGTAATTCCGACTCCAACATCAATTCCAAGAGGAAACGGAGAATAATTCCTTCAATTTTCCAGAGCAAACACATCAGGGTGGTAAATCACATTACAAACAACCCCCTGTTTATCTCCACAGTGGGGACGCCATCTTGGCTGAGAGGCAGCCTTCCTCCTCCTCCTCCTCCTCTCTGGGTTTGAAGATTGCCTGGCGGTGAATGAGAAATGAGCGGCGGCAGAAAGGCAGGTGACTTTAAGCCTCGCTTTCCATTCTTCCATTTAAGCCCAGGGAATGAATCTCCAGATAATACTCGCACCTTTGGCCCGGGGAATTGAAAAGCGCCCGTCTCTCTGCGGGACACGAGGCCACATATTGGATACTGGGGAGAAAAAAAAAAAAAAAAGAAGGGGAACGGCCCCGAGACGCCATTACAGCTCATTTAAAGTTAAAGATGGAGCTTTTTTTTTTTTCATCTTATCTGTTTTTTAGCCCTGAGGTGTAAAGAGTCTCCTCAGTGTGTGTGTGTGTGTGTGTGTGTGTGTGTGTGTGTGTGTGTGTGTGTGTGTGTGTGTGTGTGTGTGTGTGAACAGATAGGAGGGAACGGTTCTCACCGCAGAGGCTGAAACGAGGCAACAAATATTCACCTGAATCTGAAACTTCATGAAGCTGCTCAGTGTTTTAAAACCACGAAGAGATCAAAGTCTGGATTGACGGGAAAGAAACACACAAAAGCTCTTAGTCCCCCACAGCATAAATTACAGATTAAGATGGGAACATTATAATCTGCAAACTCCACTCGGCTACTTTACCCCGGAGTTCTTGTATGTATGATTGTGTGATTCTTGCATGTATCTTGTGTGTGTGTGTGTGTGTGTGTGTGTGTGTGTGTGTGTGTGTGTGTGTGTGTGTGTGTGTGTGTGTGTGTGCGCGAGCCCAATCAGCTGTGCGAGGGGAACACGCTCACGTCGATCACTTACCTCGGCTCCCGCTCCTCCCGATTGGCGGCGGCGCAGCAGACACGCTGCTCCCCGATTGGCCGGCGGGCGAGGAGGCGGCAGTTTGTTGCTGTTGCTAGGATCCTGTTGCTAGGTTCCCGGGCTGTTGCTAGGCTACGCGTGATGCATTATGGATGCTCGGCTTCCTCGCGCGGGAGCGGATCTGAAATGCTGATGACTGGAGCCTCCATCTCTCTCTCTCGCTCCATCATTCTCTCTCCACCCGTTTGAATGGGCTTTAATGACGCCATAATAATTAACGACACTGCAGGTTGTACAGGGTTTACGACAGGAGCTGTGTTTGGATGGGATTAATGATACAGGGGGAGGCGGATAATTAAATATTTGCTCTGAGAAACAACAGCTCGCTCCTGCTGTACGACATCAGGAGGTGTGTGCCCCCCCCCCCGCTACACAACCGCAACTTCCTGCTTCCTCTTCCCGAGCTTTTTCCACTGTGTGTTCACATCACAGACTCCCCTCTGCCCCGAAGCGCCTGATTGGCTTTTTTTTTTTACAAAGTTAAAAAAATAAACGAATGAAATTAATCGAGCAAATGACAAAATACACTCAAACCGCTAATTGTGTTTTCCACAGTGATGGTTGGAGAGCGAAAAAGTAAGAATCAGCCCTGAAACTAAAATCAAAATCAGCTGAAAAAACTGAGAAAAAAAACAAACTGGTACATATATGTTCTGGATTCTGGAGGTCACCTGAGACACCTTACATATAATCAGGTGTGTGAACGTGGTTGTGTGTGTGTGTGTGTGTGTGTGCGTGTAAAAAAGATTTAACTGCCTCCACGTTACCTTAAGAAATCACATTAACAACAGTTTTAAGTGCAGGGCACAACGCTGAAGATGCACAGGGGGCAAATTGTTATCTTAAACTTAATTAGTCGCAAACCCATTATTCTCATTAACCGTAGCCTGAACGGTGGCGGGGAGCGGCAATAACGCACAATCTGTGCACAGACACACAAAAGACTCTCCCACTAAACATCCTGGATGCAGAGTTGAGCAGTAAAGTTTTACGCAGAACACCTGGCTACAGGTGTGTTTCCTCTGAGACGCTGGGGGACAGAAGCGTCTCAGCCTCACACACACACACACACACACACACACACACACACACACACACACACACACACACACACACACAGCACCCAGATGGTGGAGGAGCCACTCAGTCGCAGCTCTTATCTTTGAAAATTGCTCAAGTCGAAAATACCTGCTGCTTGTCACAGACTCATGAGTGAGTGTGTGTGTGTGTGTGTGTGTGTGTGTGTGTGTGTGTGTGTGTGTGTGTGTGTGTGTGTGTGTGTGTGTGTGTGTGTACCAGATCAGTGACAAGCCGACTGTGACGGGCTCAAATAGCTCTTGAACACATCCGTGTGAACATGCCGCTGCTCGTCGTGTGTGTTCTTATCTCCGTTATAACTTCAAGTCTTCTTCTTCTTCTTCTTCTACTCCCACCCTCCACCCTCCACCTCCACCCTCCACCCTCCACCCTGCTGCCGAGGCCACCGCAGCGAGACAGATACAGGAGGAAGTTGGCCCAGGAACGGCGTCGAGAAGCGCTTGTGTCCGTACACGTCCCGTCTTCTGCGTCACATTTCGAGGTGACCGCCAACGCCACATCCTTAATTAGGTGAAACCAAACCGTCCCTGGGACACGGGACACGGGACACAAACTCCAGACATCACCGTCACACCCGACCGTCCCCTGTCCTGCGCCCTGTGATTCTAAAAACTATAAAAACATCACATTTGTCCAACACAACACCGACGCCGCATCTAAAACTCACTAATTAACACGTCAGCGGCACAGAAAGTGTAAAATTTGCGTGGGAGCTTACGTAACCCCGCGCCCGGGTTGGATATTTGGGCGCCCGGCCTCGCTGGCTCTCGGTCGCCGTGACAGCAGTTGGGGATATTAATAAAAACTCCACATAAAACCTGCGAATGCCGAGGACAGACAGGGTTCTGCTGGCTCCTCTCATGGGGACTGATTAGTGAACTCGTTTCGCTCAGTTGTTCCATAATATATGTCCCAGCCTGCAGGGGTGGTGGAGGTGCTGGTGGTGGTGGTGGTGCTGGAGGAGGTGGTGGTGGTGGTGGTGGTTTAGGCTGCTGCGTCACTCTGCAGCTGCTTAATAACGACACCAAACAGAATCAGAACCGAACATCAAATTTTCATTTGACGTGAGGAGTCCGGGCTCGTTTTCCCAGATGGGAGTAAAGACGCTGCCGAGGCGGCGCAGTGTTAATGTGAACACACACACACACAGACACACACAGACACACACAGACACACACACGGGGGTATAACTACTCCTCCTGCACCAAATGCCAGGGCCATCGAGACAGAGACGTCCAGGTGAATGCTAATGTTGCTGCAGGACTGCTAACGCCTTTGCTAACACGTTAGCCGTAGCCCTGGATGCTAAGCCGCTAGATTCATGCTCGTAGCTTTAAGGCTAGCTGTTCGGTAACGCGTCAGCATGCTAGCAAACATGTTGCTTTGATGCTAAGCCGCTAGATTCATGCGCGTAGCTTTAAGGCTAGCTGTTTGCTAACGTGTCAGCATGCTAGCAAACATGTTGCTTTAATGCTAAACCGCTAGATTAATGTGCGCGTATCGTTCAGGCTAGTCGTTTGCTAATCTGTTAGCCACAGCTCTGATGCTAAGTTGCTAAGCTAACTGTTTCCTGCTGCTTCCAGTCTTGGTGCTCAAGCACAAAAACACCTTTTTTTAAAAAAATGCTGAAACATTAAATCTTAAATCTTTTAAAAGGGGAAGGTGTTGGCTCGATGAACATATAAGACACAAAAACTGGGAGATGGAAAAAAAAAGAAAAAAGAGAGGAACTGAAATGAACATGTGAAAACTGCATTTTGTCTCTGATTGTCCTTCATGTCCACCGACACACATCGTATCCGTCACAGCCCTCGTCCTCCCCCCGTCGCTGCTGCGCGCGTCACTCCGGTCCGGCGGCCGCACATCACTTGTAATTATGCAAAACAGTTTCCTTCTCGTCGCGCGGAGGAAAGCAATTTTTCTATGCAAATGGCCAGAATTTCCCGCGAGGGCCGCCATTGGACGCGCACTTATAAAGGTGCTAATGATGAGTGACGGCCGGCGATATTGGGGTCAGCGCACGAGCTGAAAACGATCGACTAAATACCAGAAGTGTTCTGGTGACGGGCGGAGCGGGCGGGTGGGACCAAGTGGCGCGTTCCACGAGTCACGGCCGTCGGTAATCCAATCGGACGAGGCGGTAATGAGAAAAGATCCGAGCGGTGATTGGAATTAAAGGATTTTTTAAAATCTCATTTTAATAATTTCCCTTCAAGTCTTTGCCACGCTGAAGCGATAATCATTTACGTCCCGCGCAGTGACCAACGCACCTGATCTTCACTCGGTCGTAAATATCAATCAAATCCCATTTTCACAACATATATTATGTCAAGGCTCTTTTACGCGGCGAGACCCTGAAATATCCCTGGAAATTGGGCTGAAAAAAAACCCCGAGACGTTTCATCCGCCCTCGTTCACCTTCATCCTGAACGTCTCACGACCTCCTCCACCTCCACCTCCTCCTCCTCCTCCTCCTCGTCACGGACGCAGGTGAAAGGCGGAAAATCAAAACGAAAGCTAAAATGAAAAACGTCGGCGGTTTTGAGCCTCTTCAATTATTTTACAATTTAATAATAACGATTGTATTATAATCTACGTATTGAATGACTTTCCACTGCTTAATGTGAAGCGTTTCGGTCACATGATACCTGGAGGTCTTTGCAGGTGAGTCTATTTTCAGACGTCGTGCTGCTCGCGACCTTTGAAAGCAGATCATAAACCACCACCGAACCTGAATAGGTGAACCGGGTCCCCGGGTTCATGTGACCTTTAGAAAGGTCAAGTGAACCCAGCCTCGACCCCCCGCCGGGCGCCTGGAGCTCCCAGGTGGGAGATTTTCCAGCTGTGCTTTTACGACTGAGTTTTATTTCACGCGATGCTCAGTAACCCCCGAGATAAACAATCACAATCTGACTGGAGTGAGTGTGTGTGTGTGTGTGTGTGTGTGTGTGTGTGTGTGATCTCCATTCACAGCGGATCACCTGACCTTTCGGAGACGGCGCTCATTGATCGCCGGACGCCTCGTCCTTCCTCTGAACTCCAATGAGCTTTTTTTTTTTTTTCTCCTTCCTCTCGCTGTAAAGAATAACAGCGGCTCATTAGCAGGTCCGAAAAAAAAAAAAAAAAAAAGGCGCATGATTCTGAACTGCCGCCTCTCATCGAACCTCATTAGCAGGCGGCCATGTTTTTACCTGGAGCGACTGCAGGAGGAGGTTTTTTTTTTTTTTTTAACTTCTTCACTTCATTTAAAGTTCCCGTTGTCATTTATTTAGCCGAATGAGTTTCACGACCCCTCGTAACCCGTTAAAATCCCCATTGTCCAATTTCAAACTTTAATTAAAAATAACATCTTTTTATAAGTCGTCTTCTGAACAAAAAAAAAAGAGGCTCATACTGCGGTTTTCTGGTCGTCTTGTTTCACGTCCCGCAGACCGAGAGATTCGCGTAGAGAGAGTCCGACAACTGGAGGAAACGACAATATCCAGACTGCCGGGTCAAACGCACAAACATCCAGGTGGCGCATCGTGAATACAAAGTGTTGAGCGTCGCTCGATGTTGGCGGGAAACGGGCGGAGGATAAAGAAGATAACGTCTCATTTAACATATGAATGAAAACATGTTGTTCATCAGATTCCAGATGGGAAAAAAAAACACAACGATTGTGTATAATTA
>JAFBJZ010000617.1:292500-305000 GCA_016785225.1 Psettodes erumei | reverse complement strand
GAAGAAGAAGAAGAAGAAGAAGAAGAAGAAGAAGAAGAAGAAGAAGAAGAGGAAGAAGCACGGCGCACACAAACATGAATCAGACTCTGGGATGGATTTTGTTCCCCAGATTTATTTCAAGTGTTGAAAATTGATGTCCTCACCCCTGCCAGACTATTTCATGAGTGTGTGTGTGTGTGTGTGTGTGTGTGTGTGTGTGTGTGTGTGTGTGAGTGTGTGTGTGTGTGTGTGTGTGTGTGTGTGTGTGTGTGTGTGTGTGCGTGCATGTTCTGGCATGTGTCCATGCTGTGTGAATATTTCATTTTCACCAGGGCCTCGGTTATCCCTGCAAGCCTGCACACACACACACACACACACACACACACACACACACTTGTATAGCTTAACACATCCATGCCAGTAATTGAGCAGTACCCCCCCCTCGTGTGTGTGTGTGTTCTACACAGATAGTACTATCACTCTGATGTCTGACAGTTTGTGTGTCTGTGTGTGTGTGTGTGTGTGTGTGTGTGTTTCAGGTTATTACGATGTGATGAGATCTGTCGTATCGCTGCACCTCGTCAGCATCATCACAAGGCGATCAGAGATACGTGTCTGTGTGTGTGTGTGTGTGTGTGTGTGTGTGTGTGTGTGTGTGTGTGTGTGTGTGTGTCTGCGTGTCTGTGTGTGTGTGTGTGTGTGTGTGTGTGTGTGTGTGTGTGTGTGTGTGTGTGTGTGTGTGTGTGTGTGTGTGCGTCTGACAGCAGAAGCCCGAGGGCTGCGAGTAAACATGTCAAGATGTCCGCTGCCTTCTCTACGATCCGTTTAAAAAGAGAGAGAGACGTGGAAAGACGACGAGGCGGAAAAGACGCACACGGGGCGACCGGCCCGCGATTGGCCGGTCGGACCGAGGGAGGAGCTCCGATTGGTCGTAGCTCACGCTGGGTTTTTTCACATTAAATCACAACGTGTCAGTGTCGTAAAAAAAAAAAAAAAGTGTATTATTATGATCATACTCGCCTGCAGTGGACGATGATTGGACACGAGCGTCCCCGGTAACACTTGTTAACTTTCCTGTAAAACAAAACAACAACATAAAAAAATTATTACTGTTAATTCGACTTTCAAACGTCGCACAACAAACTTTTTCCTGTTTTCAATTTGCGCTTAAATCCTCGTGGAAAGAACCGGCCCCCCGACTCCAAGGCAAACTCGTAGGAAGGAGGGAAGGAGGGAAGGAAGGAAGGAAGGAAGGAAGGAAGGGAGTATTTTTCTGCTGTTTTCACACCAGCATTAACAAAAAAAAAAAAAACAACAACAACAACCTCAAACTGTTTACAACACACTTCCTACTCCAGCTTCAGGAAAACCGCGAGTTTGATCCCGACCGGGAATCATCTCCCATTCTGTTTCATGGTCACAAATAACAATATTCAGCAGGAGTGTGTGAGTGTGTGTGTGTGTGTGTGTGTGTGATCCATAATGCATCACATAGCTGAGGAGAGAAATCCTCAGAGATGAAGTTTCACGACCGTCTCTCAGCTTTTCCGCCGCGCTCGTCATTTATTTTTATCTATTTATTGATTATATATATATATATTATATTCTCTGACTCTTCATCAGATCCAGATGCAGCTGGACCAGCTGGACCAGATGTGGGAGGTCTTTCCCAGACTCACTCGGAGAAGATCTGAACAGAACCACGACCACAAAGCTAACACCCCCCCCCGCTAACGCCGAAAATCAGAGCTCGCCGCAGACGACCAAAAGTGACGTTACCATGGAAACAGCCGGCCGAGGAGGACCAACGAGACTCAAGCTCGAAGGAGAGAGAGAGAAGAAGGAAGGAGGAGAGAGTCAGATCAGACGGATCTCCTCGTCCTCCTCCCATCAGAGGAAAAAAAACCCCAAAAACCACAGAACCGCTCCCAACACGACTGAGAAGTGAAACCAATCGATCAATCATCCATCACAGACCGACCCGGTTCTGTACGACCAAACCCCCATCATGACAGGAGAAGAAGAAGAGGAGGTGAAGAAGAAGAACAAAGTGAAGGGGAACAAGAAGAAGAGGAGAAGGAAGAAGAGGAGAAGGTGATGAAGAAGAGAAGGAGATGAAGAAGTGAAGGTGAAGAAGAAGAAGAGGAGGTGATGAAGAACAAGTAAAAGTGAAGAAGAGAAGGAAGTCCTCGAGTGAGAGTGAAGGAGACAGAACGGGGGGAGGAGGTGGGAGGAGATCAGAGGAAGTGAAGCAAACCATGAGCAAGCAGAAAAGGGCAAGAGGTCACCTCAGGTCAGCGGACGGGGGAAAAGAAGGGAGGAGGGGCAGGAGTAGAAGAGGAGTGAGGAGGGACGGGGGAGGAGGAGTAAAAGAGGAGTAAAGGAGGTGGGGGGTCCTTGAGGCCCCCTGGTTGCAGAGTCACAGTCTCCAATGATCACTTTTGTGACTATGCAACTGGGCTTATATTACTAGCTGCAACATCACAAAAATGACACTGGCAACCGCTAGTTAGCTGGTAAAACAGGGGTGGGGGGGGCTGGTGTGTGTGTGGGGGGGGCTGGGGTCGGGGGGGTCAGGGGGGGTCGTAAGCGATGACTCAGCCGGTCGTGAGTGAGGTTAAAAACAAACAAACAAACAAACAAACAAACATGCCGCTACAAGCAGGAAAGAAGAGCGACTTCAGCTGCCGCCATGAAACCATCGAGGTGGAAATAAGAAAGGGTGTGTGTGTGTGTGTGTGTGTGTGTGTGTGTGTGTGTTGGGGGGGGGTAATAAAGTGAAAAATACCTCCCCCTGCGCTCTCTTCATTGTGTTCTGACCCCGACGCCCCGTGAGCAAAAGGCAATATTTCCCCCGCCGACGCCCGCCAGACCCTTTTATAATCGCCGCAGCGGCGAAACCCTCGCTCTCGATATCTCGCCTAATTGATGCGCGCCCGCAGCGCCGCCGCGCCCGTATATAAAAAGAGCCGCGGAGGAAAAAGTCCACGGTGAATCAGAGGAGAAGGGGGGGGGGTCGGAGCGGCCGCCGCCGCCACCTAATAGGCAGGACAGTATATCAGTTTAAAAGAGGTCGAAGGGGAGGAGGAGGAGGGGGGGCGTGAGCGAGGGGGTGGGGTGGGGGGTGGCGGCCATAAAAGGCGGCAGAGATAAAAGTTGGCTCCCACAACGCATCCTCAATAACGCCGTTATCGACCGGAAAACGCCAGCACCATTTTTTTTCTTCCCCCCCTTCATCTCAGGGTCAAAACTTCAGGAGGAGCGAGAGGTTTGAAGATGCTGGGAAGCCTGCAAGGGATTCTGGGAGGAGGAGGAGGAGGAGGAGGAGGAGGGGCGGGGGTCTAATGTCCTTCAACTTCTTTGTGTTTTCACAATAATGTCCCCTGAAGAAAAGTCCCCGAAGCGAGGACGAAATTCAAAACCTTTGAGAAATCGACTACGGAGCGTCACTTTTCCTCTAAAAACTTCTTTTAAAAAAATTAAAAAGTTTCTTTCAACCTTTTGCTTCCTACATGAAGCGTTTTTACGCTCCTCCAAACAAAGACGAGCGCCTTCCCCCCTTCACGATCCCTCCGTGATTCCCCCGGAGAGGAGCCGCCTACCTGCGGAAGTCGAGCAGCGTCCGGCTGTTCTCCGGAACGTTCTGGTTGAGCCAGGTCAGGAAGTGGAACTGGGTGACGGTGCGCGTCTCGTTGGTCTGCATGTTCTTCAGGTAGAAGCTGCGCACCAGGAAGTCGTCGCACCAGATGTGCTCGGACACCAGGTTGACCTGCGGGGCGGGGGGAGCCGTGAGATCAAACGACACACACACACACACACACACACACACACACACACACACACACACACACACACACACCCCTCACCTCGTAGATGTGGTACAGGTTGGACCCCTCGTCGGGCCAGTAATGGTAGCACTGCTTCACGCCGCTCTCCACCAGAGGCGTCAGCATGACGACGACCACGCAGCCGTTCTCCCACACCATCTGCAGGAGGTAACAGCACAGTGTGTGTGTGTGTGTGTGTGTGTGTGTGTGTGTGTGTGTGTGCGACACTAAACACTCCATGTTCGCCGTGTTCCAAACTCGGGTGAGAAACGACGCGGAACGTCGGGTCCGGAGAAGCGATTGCAGCCGCGGCCGCTCCCTTCCCCCAGCTGGGTCGTTCGGCGGCGAGCGGTCGTATATTTCCTGCTGCCGCTCATACCTTTGGAAGAGCTGTGTGTGTGTGTGTGTGTGTGTGTGTGTGTGTGTGTGGGCGGCTCTGGAGATCCATCCGACTCCCGATCGGACGTAACGGTCGGCCGTTAATGGAAGCCATAAAACAACGGCGCTCTCGCATCATCGTGGAGGAGGGGCCGCCCCCCCCCCCCACAAAGATTTAACTGACAGTAATTGCAGCGGCGGTGGAGAAGGGGGGGCGTGCACACACACACACACACACTGCAGAATAACTTATCGATCTCCCGGCCTCAGATTCAAACTCAATCTAAAATTTGGGAAAAGTGTTTCCTGCATGAACAGTGTGTCGACCGTGTGTGTGTGTGTGTGTGTGTGTGTGTGTGTGTGTGTGTGCATGTGTGCGTGTGTGTGTGCGTGCAGTGGCGGCAGGAAGTGAGCGTGATGGCGAGAGAGAGATTAATAACGACATCCACAGAACGGGCCGGTGTCCCGCGTGGCTCGCCGCGCTAATAAAAATCGGCTAACTCTTGTTTAAGAGAGGAGAACGTATTGATTCCTGGAGCGAGAGTGTGTGTGTGTGTGTGTGTGTGTGTGTGTGTGTGCGTGTATGCGTGTTTTACCTGCCAGAAGTCAGCCACGGTGGAGGGCAGGGGGCCTTGCGTGGCGATGTAGGCCGGGTTCCTGGGATCGTGATCCATCTGCGGATGACGTCACACCGTTAGCAAACGGCCAAGATGGCGGCGCGGGTCACGACAGCGCCGACTTTCCCGCCGCGGGGAAAGTCGGGAAATCTCCCGGGTTAAAATTCGAAAGTTCTGGAAAAGTTTCGGTGCGAGTCACGGGGCGTTAAACGACCGCGGGTCCCGGGGAAACATCGTGTCGGTGGTAATGGCCCCATAAATATAAAAGCGCGAGGATGAAGTCATCTCGTAGCGAGCGGCGGCGTGATTTAACGCCATCGAGGCGGCGAACCTCTCGACGGCGTGATGTACGGCCGCCCGCGCCACCTCGCCACATTTGTCCCGCGCCCGCCCCCCCGAGCGACCTCGAATAGGACGCCATCGAAACCCGCGCCGCTCGTCATGTGACCGGGGGAGGGGGGTGTGAGTGACACTCCCGCCAATTACGGTGCAAATGGAGCGCTAGGCGTAATAATTGGCGAGACCAATTTAGCTGGAAGCAATTACAGAGGGAAGGCGGATAATTTCTGCGTCCGCACGCAAAAATAAAATCAAATGAAATCAAAATGTCGTTAACGCTCCTGTGTTTATTCTTTTTTTTTTTTTTTTTTAAGCCAAATAATAACGGCTTTCCGACGCGGTGCCGGGGAGTTCAGCTTATACAAGAAAAAAATTTGCAGAATAATAAAAAAAAAATTAAGTAGATTAGAGGATAAGATTAAATTAGAAAATACATAAAAAAGAAAATTACATTAAAAAATAAAAAAAAACAAGATGAGGAAAGGCAGAAAAAAGGAGGGAGACGTCAAGAAAGACAGGACGACCGTCACTCTCTGACACACACACACACACACACTCACACTCTCACACACACACACACACACTCACAGTCTCACACACTCACACACACACACACACACACACTCGTCCCTAATGAGGAACAAAATGAGAGGATGTGACAGGCGTAATTATCCTTGTTATTGTTTTTTTGTTGTTCTTTGGGAAGAAGGAAAGTTGTGTGTTTAGGTGTGTGTGACGGAGCCCAGTGTTACAACAGTCTGACACCTCAGCGGGTGTGTGTGTGTGTGTGTGTGTGTGTGTGTGTGTGTGAATCCACACGTCGGGGGGAAACTAATTAAAAACTCGGCTGTTCCACTTTTTCCCCCCGAAGAGACGGAAACCTGCTCTCAGACAGGAAGTGATGACGCCTCCTTTTTAACTTCATTTATTTACTGTCATATTGACTTTAATCTCCTTCACTGCACAACGGGGCTCACACGGTCGATACTGTGTGTGTGTGTGTGTGTGTGTGTGTGTGTGTGTGTGTGTGTGTGTGTGTGTGTGTGTGTGTGTGTGTGTGTGTGTGTGTGGGGGGGTTCGGCCGACTGTCGGGCCAAACCAGAACCAGAGCTCTGCAGAATCAGAGCTCCTTAAATAACCTCAGTGTGCGACGTACGTTCACACACACACACCCACACACACACCCACACTCACTCTTTAATATGTGTGTCCCCGTGTGTGTGTGTGCATATATATTATGCAAGTGTGGGTGTTTTTTTTGTGCGCGTGTGTTGCATCTGCTCTGTTGTCCCTGTGCAGTTGTGATTCCTTCTGTTACACACACACACACACACACACACACACACACAAACATAGGCATGTGGACACTCAGTCACACACACACACACACACACACACACACACACACACACACACACACTCAAAGATTTGAAATGCATAGCCTTTCTGTTGCTTTTAATGGAGTAACACTCTATCTGCCTCCAGGGAAACATAAACCTCGTATTCCAACACTGGTTTCCAAATTGGTACACTCCCCAATCCACACACACACACACACACACACACTCTCTCACACACTCTCACACACACCTGAAGGATGAGGCGGAGCTACTTACGATGGGGCTGGCGTTGATGTAGTCGGAGCCGCCTTGGCTGCTCTCCACCTTCAGGCCGATTCTGGAGTGATCGTCTGGAAACAGAGACGCAGGGATGTGACCGGCAGAACTGGACCGGTACAGAACCACCGGGGTGGGGAGGAGGATCTCCCGATCGATCGATCGATCGAGATCCACTCCCCACCAAATTTAGCGCAAATTTATTCCCGCTCTCCCGGCGCGTGAAGCGCAAATTTATTCCCGATCTCATTAGCGCCCGCCCGGATCTCGAAAGCGCCCGGCCCGCCGCGAACGGGCCGAGCGCGTTTCCAGACGGGCTTATTTCCACGGAAGCTTAGAAATATTAATCATTGATGAGGCCGGCGCTTTAATAGAAAACTAATTTACGACCCTCCTGCTCTCCGATAACAGCGGCCCCGGGCTCGCAAAAATAACGGGGAGGACGGACGCTCGGCTCGGAGTCGGATCGGAACCGGAGCTTACACGCCACCACGGCGGGGGAGCGGTTCTTCTTGGCGTTGGCGTCCCTCAGGCCGACGGCGCAGGCGTTGGGTTCGGCCTGGTAGGCGCACAGCGCCTCCCACTCCTTCTCCAGGCGGTCCTTGTTCTTCAGGTGATCCTCCATGTAGGACTGAAGGAGACGGGGAGAAGGAGGAGAAGGAGGTGAGGAGAAGGAGACGAGGAGAACGGCGTGGATTTGCGTGAACCTTCTCCATCGGGTCCGTTACGAGCTCCTGGTTCTGAATCTGCATCTCCGACTTCCTCAAAACCGAAAACTTAAAAACAGCTCAGGCGGGTTCTGACGGGTCGGCGGCGCCGCTCGCCATCGTTTGTAATGGATGAGGGAACCAAATGAGCCGGTAGTGGTTCTTTAAATGGCTCTGCCCATGATTTATGGTGGCAGTTACAAATGGGGGGCGGGTGGAGGATGGGTGGAGGATGGGTGGGTGTGTGTGGGGGGGGTGATCTTAATCAGAATTAGCTTCCAAAAAAAAAAAAAAAAAGGCCTAATGGCTTTTCCGCTAAAATGAGAGGAGTTTGTTAAAAATGGAGGGCGGCGTCGGGGGACGATGGGAGAGTGAACAGCAGGTTTGTTCACTGCTGCATCGCCTACAGCTGAAACACACACACACACACACACACAGACACACACAGACACACACACACACACGGTGCAACACAAGCCACTTATTGTCGTAGCATCAGCTCGATTACGTCTGTCTCAGAGCTGCTAAAAGCGGCGATGATGTAACAGGAAGCTGCGACCCTCCACCTGCGCTCAGACGCTTATCAGCAGCAGGAGGTCCAACACACACACACACACACACACACACACACACACACACACACACACACACACACACACAGAGCTCTGAAGTGCAATCCACACATGAAGGGTTTTCATAAGGTCACAAACACACAGTCCACCCACACACTCGTATGCACTGCAAGGACACACACACACACACACACACACACACACACACACACACACACACACACACACACACACACACACACATTTAAAAGAAGCGCACGCACATAAAATACACAAAACGTACAGACACACACTCACAACATGCAGACATGACAATGCTAGAAATACAAAGAAACCCACGCAGCTGTACACACCACAGACACACACACACACACACACACACACACACTTTCCCTACATCAGATGCCCCCCCCAGCCCCCCCACTCTGTAATGCCAGAGTAATAGGGTTTTGTGGCTGTGTAAAGGGATTATTGCAATCCAATCAGGAGGCGCTGAGATCACCATGTGTCGGCCAAACACTGAATAATCCCCTTACAACCTGAGGGGTGTGTGTGTGTGTGTGTGTGTGTGTGTGTGTGTGTGTGTGTGTGTGTGGTCACAGCTGCCAAAGGTGCTCAATAGAAACTGCGACGCAATATAAAGACTCGGCGGTGGGAGCTGACATAACGCGGCCGCCATTTTGAAACCGCCGAAGACGAGGGAAGAGAGCGAGGGAAGAAGAAGAAGAAAAAAAAAATCAATGGGAGACGCCGTAACTCAGCGTGTGTGTGTGTGTGTGTGTGTGTGTGTGTGGGGGAGGGGGTGGTGGCGTCAGAAGAACATTGGACCGCAACGTTTCTGCACCCGTGGCGTGTAAATCGAACGCGAGCTCGGGGCGTCGCTGACATCATCCCGATACGCGGCCTCTCGCCGCTTCCTGCCGCCATCACTGCCGTTTAACATCCATCCCCCGAGGCCCTCCATCCGTCTCTCCATCCATCCATCCGTCTCTCCATCCGTCTCTCCGTCCGTCCGTCCGTCCGCCCGCCGCATAACCCGTCACCTCGGCAGGCGAGCGGCGAGCGAACCCCGGCACGGTTAATCTGGACCGGAGGTAGAATCTATAACACGACTCGGCCGACAACAAAAGACGAGATAAGGTGCTTTATACAGAGAGACGAGTAATCCTCTTAAGACACAAGCAGAGAGGAGGTGTGTGTGAGTGTGTGTGTGTGTGTGAGAGTGTGTGTGAGTGTGTGTGTGTGTGTGGGGGGTCGGTCACATGGGGCCGCGTGAACTTAGATAAGATGGCGGAAGCTGTTTCTCCTCAAATTAAAACCAGTGGGTGGATGATGACGTGGAATTTGCACAAGTTTTTATAAAAGGTAATTCACTGAGAGGTGTGTGTGTGTGTGTGTGTGTGTGTGTGTGTGGGTGGGTGGAGGAGGAGGAGGAGAGGGGTGGAGCCCTGCAGCTCATCAGCAATCATGATATTCCCCCACCCCCCTCCCTTGATTTTTATTAATCGCTCCCTCGCCCGAGTGCGAACGGCCCGGATGAAATATTTATGTTCTCGTCTCACGTCGTGACGGATTTGGTCTCGGAGAAAAAAAATGAAATTAAAAAAAAAAAAGAGGAAGAAACTTCCTGCTCCGACAGCGACGACGCTCCGAAAGAAAAAAGTGTGAGCGGGAAAAAAAAAACAAGCCAGAAGAAAAAGAAGGGATGAGGAGGAGAGGGAGGAAAAGAAGGAGGAGGAGGAAGGAAAGGTGAAAGGAAACAGCAGGATGCAGGTAAAAAAAAAAAAAGAGGTGATGTCATGTGACTTCCTGTGTGTGTGTGTGTGTGTGTGTGTGTAGCTGTCCGCTGTCCGCGGTGCTGAAACACACTCAGCTCTCTCCAGACCCACGCTCCGACCCGGCACTTGACTAATCTCAAGCGGTTCCTCTCGTCTCGAGCGGCGCCGCCTCCGCCGGGAGCGTCGAGGGGCCGACCCGTCATCCGCATGTGACCTCGGCAAATCAAAACGGCGGCGGCGTCCTTTTTTTTTTTTTTTTTTTAGGGTCGGGGAGGGGGGGGCTGCGAAAGAAACGCTGATGGCGTCGGCTGGGGCGCCCGTGGGTGACAAGAGATCCACTTGGTGCCGGGGCGGCACAGGACTGCGTGGGTGGGCGGGGGCTCTCCCTGAACGCCACGCCAACGCAAATCTCAGGGGTAATTAGAGGGAGGGGGGAGGGAGGGGGGAGGGAGGGAGGCGGGGGCGGGACGAGGGGGCGGGGGCGGGGGCGAGGTACGGCGATTTTCGTCTGCGGGACGGGAGAGGATGAGAAACTGGTTACGTGGGAGTAATGAGACGTACAGAGACGAGACACGGAGGAAGTGTGTGTGTGTGTGTGTGTGTGTGTGTGTGTGTGTGTGTGTGTGTGTGTGCGCGCAAAGGGACGAAACATCTGGTCACACTCGGCTTCTTCTCACCGAGATTACGCTCTTAATCCCGCCGGCGCGGCTCGCCATCATCAAACGCCAAATTCGGTCACGTGTCCACTTGCGACCTTGATGATGTCACGGGGTCACGCGCTTCAATAGCAACGATCGTCCTCAAATGCTAAAACAGGAACTCACCAGGATCATGTGACCGGTGGAGATGTCCATGTTGGAGTGGGCGGGCTCCTCGCTCCAGGACGAGACGCTGCTCCTCGCCGAGGGGCTGACGGCCTGGCCGCCGTCGCTGAACTGCGACGACACGCTGTTGATCCTGGAGGACGCGGGTTCGGGACGCTCCGCCGGGGGCTTGACCGCCATTCGCTGCCGGCAGAGCTCCTGCAGGGGAGGGAGAGTTGGTTTTTTTTTTAAATCACGGGTGGAAGAACGGCGGCGGCGAGTTGGTAATCTGATCCGCCCGTAAAAGCGTCTTGAAAAGAGACGGGCTTCGTCGTTATTCCCCCGTTATCCTCATCACAAACAGCGACGTGACGGAGGACGGACGGTAAATTCTGCCGCGCTGCGTTTATGGACCTGCTGGTTTTTATGGGTGTTTTCCCACACGCTGGTAAAAAGCAGCTTTGTTCAGCTTCACTTCAGTTAGAAAAAAAAAAAACAACGTTATCAATCTTTGATCGGTCGTTTATCAAGACGAACGTTCGCCGGATTTTCTTGGCGTGCGGCGCTAAAGGAAGAAATTCGAAAAAAAAAAACCCTAAACGGCTTTTTCACGACGTCAAATTCTTTTCTTTCCAAATTCAAGTCGAGTCGGTGTTTTCGTCCTCAAGGACGACCCGCGTCTCCGTTTTCCCGCCAAGCGGAGGAGGACGCCCGGCGCGACCTCTTTTCCGGGACGTCGTCCACATTTGCTTCGGTTTGTCTTCCCAGATTCTTTTTTTTTTTCCGACAGCGCGGCTTTAAATCTGAAAACGCTGGCGTTAACTCGGGCCGTAAATAAAGTGATGGATCGCCCGCGTCTGGCTCGCCTCTCTTAAAATTGATTTTAAAAGACAATGAGATTAATGACAAGGAGGGTTTGTCTGGAAGGGAAGATTTAGACGAAAAAAACCAAACAAAAACAACCCCCCCCAAAAAAAAAAAAAAAAATTGAAAAACAAATT
The DNA here is from genome assembly GCA_016785225.1 of Psettodes erumei. NCBI lineage: Eukaryota > Metazoa > Chordata > Actinopteri > Pleuronectiformes > Psettodidae > Psettodes > Psettodes erumei. The sequence continues at coordinate 293,383 of JAFBJZ010000617.1, read as the reverse complement.
ACGGGATGTTTGCCATAAACATTTTTTTTGGACCAGGAAAGAAAATAAGAAATCAATGAATGGAGCCTCATCAATGCTTCCTGCATGAATAAAGGTTTAAAAAAAAAAAAAAAAAAAAAAAAGCCCTAACCCCCCACACACACACACACACACACACACACACACACACGTGGGCTCCCGGCCAGGGAATCCACTTGGCGCCACATGATCGCCACGCGGGGCGAGTCAGTGTCGGGTGGCACGTGCCACCCAACCCTCTTTATTAAAACCCTGCTAATGGGATGTGTGTGTGTGTGTGTGTGTGTGTGTGTGTGTGTGTGTGGGGGGGTTGTCGGGCTGTGCCAGCTCGCTGGGGCGTCTCTGTTTACACGCCCCCTCTGACCAAAACAAATGTAGGGGTCTTCGCCCGGGCGCTTCGCCTGCCTGCCTGAACAAACAAACAAACAGACGGGGGGGGGCAGGGGGGAGGGAGGGGTGGGTGGGTGGGTGAGGGTGAAGAAAAGCGGGGGGGGGCTACTGATATATCTGCAGCCACAAAACGTTTCTGCTCTGATCATAAATAAATATTCGTGATAAATAAAATCGTAAAAATAGAACAAAATAATAATGATGATGATAAAAAACAGACGCACAAACAGCTCGACAACCCAGTGCGTCCGTTCGCTCGTGACGTCGTGTAACGCCGTCAAAAGGGGTTAGGGGTCGCACGGCGCCGCAGCAACGCATTTCACCACGCTCCCTTAACGCCGCACGACCTCCTGCGGAGGACGCTGGACATGAGGTTGCCGTGGTGACACACAGATGGACAGAGGACTTTGGACGGTCTGCTTGTGTAGTCCACACACGTGTCCCGCGCAAACATGTCGGGACATCTCCGACTGAT
>JAFBJZ010000617.1:277500-287500 GCA_016785225.1 Psettodes erumei | reverse complement strand
GTGTGTGTGTGTGTGTGTGTGTGTGTGTGTGTGTGTGACGTGCAGGGAGCGCTCTAATTGGTCGGCTCAACAACAATCTGCTTTGCAGGTGTAAGGACGTAAGATCGCGTCGGAGCGGCTCAATCAAGAAAATGGATTCGGGTGGAATCCGTTCAAAGTGTGTGTGCGTAGTCTTCTGTGTGCGAGTGTGTGTGTTTGGGTGTGTGTGTGTGTGTGTGTGTGTGTTTGGGATGGGGGGGGTGGATTAGCTCGGCTCACATAGACAAAAGGCAGATGGATTTGCACGGCTCGGGCTTATTCAGGACGGGTGAAAAAAGGTCAGAGGGAGAGCGGCGGTCGGCCATTGTTTTGCCACCGCGGCGACTTCTGCAGGAAACAAAGATCCGTCCCTCACCTCCGACTCATCCTGGAAAAGTTCAGCTGGGGGGGGGCGGGGGTTCAACAAAACCTTTCTGCAAACAAGCTCAGAAACTCAACGCACACACACAAACACGCACTGCTGCACATGTGAGCAAGTAGATGTATGTACGCCGAGTGTGTGAGCGCACACACACTCACTCATTTCACTTTCACGTCACACACGTTCCACCTCCAAGTTGCATAAATCCGCCCGCGAGATTAACAGGAAATAAAATCCAATTTTTTAAAAAACAACAACAACAAAAAAATCCTACATATACACACACACACACACACGCACGCACGCACGCACACACACACACACACACACGAGTTTGGCGCTCCGGCAGGCCGAAACCAGCGGTAAGACGAGGAGGGGCGCGCCGTCAATCAGCGGCCGAACTCTGCGGACACTCCCACTGCACGGCTAATTTTTATTTTATTTCTCACTGAATTTATTTTAGTTACTGCTCACACAAAGCTACAAATAATAACAATAATATTAATAATAATATTATTAATCATTATTATTATTAATGAAGAGGAAGAGGAGCAGGACAGACTCATCATTTTTGGTGATTTTTTTTTTGGGGGGGGGCAGAGATGTTGGAAAGCAGCAGATCAGCCCGGACATTAGCATGCAGAACAACAGTTAAATCCTACCGCGGATCAGACGCCTCCTCCCAGCGCTCCCACTCCACTCCGGCTGCACCGACACCACCAGCATCGCACCGGCAGGAGAGGAGGAGGAGGAGGAGGAGGAGAGAGGGAGATTCTCCTCATCCCGTCACCCCCTTTCTCTCCCCTAGAAAAAGATTTTTCTTTTTTTTTTCTTTTTTTTAAATTTTAAACGGAAAGTTCCCAGCTTCCTCCTCTCCCTCTCATCCTCCTCCTCCTGTTCCTCCTTCTCCTCCTTCATCTTCTTTCTGCCATTTGCTTCATCCATTGTAAAAAAAAAAAAAAAAAAAAAAAAGATTTCTGTCCGGTCTCCTCCTCGACGAGGAGAGGAGAGCCGCTCGCCTCCTCCACTTCCACAGACGAATGAGATGCTTTTTTTTTCTCTGAGAGAGAGCTCTGAGAGAGAGAGAGAGAGAGAGAGAGAGAGACTACAAAGTGCACTGTGGGGCTCCTCCTTATATTCCTCCCATCCCTCCCTCCGTTCCCTGCCTGTCTACGGCACATGTCACCTCCCCTCGTTGCCACGGCGACGGCTCCACATGTTGCCGACAGGAGGAGGCGAGGATGGGAGAGGGCAGCGGAGTAAATAAGGGAAGAGGAAGGAGGAAGGAAGGAAGGAAGGAAGGAAGGAAGGAAGGAGGGAGAGAGGAGCCACAAAAATCTGATTTTTTTTTGGAGGACGATGGAGGCGCCGGTTCTGACTCGAGCGAACCAAGATGTTCGCCGACGTATGACGTCAGATTTAAAGCAAAAAAATAATAAATAAATTTTAAAAAATTGTCCATTTCGTTTCAAATAAAAACAACTGTAACTGCAAGTTGTTTCTTTTTTACACTAAATTGCGAAAAGTTTTTAAAAATTTTAAATAAATATTGATAATGACGAAGATTCGGACAAATCTTCCCCTCGCCGTTTACGGTCGTTGTGACCCCATCGTGGAAAAAGACAGTTGAGCTGACAGTTAAACTGCTGCACACACACACACACACACACACACACACACACACACACACACACACACACACACACACACACACAGCACTAATCAACAAACAGGGCTAATGAGTTAGCAGCAGCAGAGAGAGGAGGCTCTGAGGCCGACGGAGGACGAGCAGGGTCAGGGGGTGACGGCAGGACGGTGTGTGTCTGCCTGCGTTGTTGTGCGTGTGTGTACGCGCGTGTGTGTGTGTGTGCGAGTCTAACAGAAAATGGTGTTTACACTTGAGCCTTTCATGCATGGATATATATTTTGTAAGAATATGCAGAAGCAGTAGATGTAAGTGCACAGTTTTGTGTGCGAGCATGTGTGTGTGTGTGTGTGTGTGTGTGTGTGTGTGTGAGTGTGTGTGTGTGTGTGTGTGTGTGTGTGTGTGTGTCCCACCTTTCCACTGTGTGCAGTTCAGCTTGGAAAAGAAATGGGGGGGGGGTGCTGCCTAATGCAGATGACAAGGTCCTTTCTAGGGAGCGTGTGTGTGTGTGTGTGGGTTGGGGGGGGGGGTTACTCTTCAGTTTATCTTTCTATTCAACAGCCCCACCCTCCACACACACACACACACACACACACACACACACACACCACCTCCCTCCAGCTCCTTCACAGACACCCCCACACCTCCTTTTGTCCCCCTTGGCGACAGCTGGAGGTGGCAGGCAGACCCTGCTCTGCGTGTACGGGAGGGGGGGGGCTTTCACTTTGTCACCCCACCACCACCACCAACACCACCCTTAATACTTCTCTCAACCCCCACCTACTCAATGCTGTGAACACAAGCTAACCAAACTGGGTGGGGGGGTTGTTAAAGGAGCTTTTGGGCGCCAACACTTCATTTCCTTTCCCTTTCAGCAGCAAGCATCCCATTAGGCCTCACCCACACCCACACACACACACACACACACACACACACACACACACACACACACACACACACACACACACACACACACACACACACACACACCCACCTCCACCTGCTCACTCCTGCTCACCCACCCCACCCCCACCCCTCAGGTCCACGGAGCTTTTTAGCTTCTTTTAGCTCAAGGTTTTGGCAGAGAAGCATCGTGAACAGCTGCTCGGTGAAAGAAAGACGGTAAACAAACAAACAAACAACCTTGATAGTAAAAAAAAACAAAAAAACATCTTTTAAAAAGAAGAAGAAGAAGAAGAAGAAAAAACTGCACCGCTCGTTCAACGCGCTCGCTCGTGAGCAAGGCCGTCACATCAACGGCGAGCGCGGCAGGTGAACGACGGTTGGAGTCCCGGGACAAAAGAGGCGTCATCGTCGGCATGACAACCCCCCCCCCGACATAAATCTTCAGCGTAACATCTGGGCTGACCGACGGACTCCCTCGCTCGTGGCGGGTTCCAGCGCCGCGGTCGCTGCTAACGCTCCAGTTCGGTCCACCCGCCGCTTCAGTTTCCGCTTCGTCCGATCGGCTCAAGATGAGCAAAAATGTAATCGCGTCGAGTAAATAGAGATCGGAGCCGCTTTCGACCGGAACGTCGGCACGGAGAGCTTTTTTTTTTTTTTTTTTAAACCTTGGGCGCCGATCCGCCATTATCGCGTACGGCGCGGTTAACGTGAAACTGGAATGAATTCAATATAATTATCAGATGTTTGGTGCGATTAGCTCCTTATCTGCTCCTAATGCGTCCAACATGTCAGAGCCCACACACGTGTGTGTGTGTGTGTGTGTGTGTGTGTGTGTGCCGCCCGGATTAGCTTGTTAAAACAGAGCGGTGGCATTAGCATGCGCCGCGCTCCAAAGCCGAGGGAAAGGCCGCTGATCAAGGTGAACGCGACGCCTGTCGTCCGGCGTTCAATCCCCCGACACGTCCGCGCGACGCCCGTGGAAACCAGCGCCGGTTCGTGCGAGCTGATTAGGGAAGCGAGGCGAAGTGTGTTTGTGGACGCGGCCTGTGTGTGTGTGTGTGTGTGTGTTGATGTTTCTCTTTTTGATATCGAGCTCTGAAACCTTCTCAGAACCCGGCGGTCCCGGAGTTCTTTCAGGGGGGGAGGGGCTGCGAGCCGAGAGGAAGCGAAACCTCGAGGTTAAATGAGCAGCAACTTAAAAAAAAAAGAAAAATGGACGCTCGCTCCTCGCCGGCGTGTTCGTTTGAAGACATCGAGGGCATTAAAGACGCTGCGATGAGGGGGCGACGGGAGTCGGGCTGCCGTCGACCCACGCCGGATTTTTTTTTTCTCTCTCTCTCCGTGATGAAAAATGAGGCAAAAATCCATTCAGTCGCTGTTGAAACGTTTCACTCAAACGACCTTGTGTTTTTGTCGACGAGTCTTTTCACTGGACGCGAAAAAAAAAAACACAAAACGTCCAGAACGTCTTTTAAACATCGACTGCGCGTCACAATCTTTTCTTTCCTCCGCTCAGAGAAGATTCCTCCGTAACACAAAGCTCCAAAAAGACTAAAAACGTCCGTGAGTCATGTTCCTTCATTACCATGAACACACACACACACACACACACACACACACACGCACACACACACACACACACACACACACACACACACACACACACACACACACACACACACGCCGCCACAAAACACAGCGCCAAACGCGTTTTTAATCCGTGGCTGAAAATAGTCCGCAAACAAACGCGTTGCGCCTCCTCCGGCTCGTCCGCTAACAAAACAAATATAACGACGCTCGTGAGTGAACATGTGACCCCCCACACACACACACACACCCCGCCCCCGACCTTGCCCCCCCCCCCAAACCGATGTTAAATGCGGCGCAATTAGCCGCAGTTTGGCAAGGCTTGCAAACAGCCAGCTGTGGAATATTAAACACACATGACCCCCGGAGCACGTGCTAAAAAACGGCAGCAACCCCCACCCCCACCCCCACCCACCACCATCAACACCAACACCAACAACCCCCCACCCCCCCACCCCGTCCCCGCCCGAGGGGCGCTCAAGCGTCTCCATGGCGAACGCCATCCTCCGCAACGGTGTTTAGGCTCCATTCATCAAAGTCATTTCTGGGGGGGGCGAGGTCACAACAGGAGGAGGAGGTGGAGGAGGTGGAGGAGGGGGGAGCGGGGGCGGGCACAACAATATTAAAATAATAAAAAAAAAAACTTGCATAATTATTCATCATTAGCAGCACCCCATCAGTCCAGACCCATGTCATCGTCATGACAACAGCCCCCTGGGCCTGTACCCCCCCCCCACATACTCTCACCTCTTACTGCCCCTACCAATGCTCAAGCTCCGGTGGGACGTCCGCCCTCACTAAACATGGCCGCCGGGGCATTTCTGCTGCGGGCCGCGTCCCATTCAGCTCTGTGAGCAAACTAAATGGAACTGAAGGGAATTACGGCAGTTCAGTTAATGTTAGTTGTTTATTTATATATATATATATAAAATTTATATTTATTTTCTGATGATAATAAATATTTATCGGGGGGGCCACCAAAAAAAAAAAAAAAAAAAGAAAAGAAAAAGAATGAATTTTCCGACACGTTCCCGAAGCGTCGACGTGTTGACGTGCAGGAATAAAGAGATGAAAAAAGGAGTAACAGTTCACCACATCGCCACATCGGCGTCAGATAACACCGCAGTGATTAATTAAGTTTCTAATTGATCGGCGATCAGCCGCTCGTGACAGACACCTCGACGACAGGTATTCATCCGGCGCGCTCATTTCATGGTGGCTGCGCGTTAGACACCGGCTGCTCGGGAGTATCATCCCAGACGATTTAATTATTCCCCCCGTGATGCGTCTACAAAGACAATTCCTTCAGATTATTTTGTTGTTGTTGTTGTTGTTTTTTTTCTTTTGGGGGGGGGGTCATCTCAGACGTCCTCTGACAGACGACAGATAAAATCCCATCGGCGTTCGTATCTGCTTTTTTCGGGATGAAATGATCAATTGGCAGAAATCTACAATCCGGCATTATCTTCCTCTTTGTTTTTGCTTTAAGGTAGAGAGGATTGCAGTGTTTGGGAGGTGTGTGTGTGTGTGTGTGTGTGTGTGTGTGTTGGGGTATGTTGGGGTGGGGTGGGGGGGTCGCTGGCTTAAAAGCAGTGCTATTGGTCTGGAAAACAATGCAATCTTTTCAAAAGTATTCATCACCTGATAAAAGCTGCCAAGGTCAGACCTATGGGAGATTGCTCGATCGAAAAAACATCATTTGCTCGGCGGCCGGTTTGCCTGGAGAGCACTTTCAAAAAAAGAGAGCGAAAACTGCCCGGGAGCAGCGGGAACCCGGGCTGAAGAGCTGCAATGTCGCCGACATTAAACTTTCTTTAAAAAAAAAAAATCGCACCATTACGATCGCTCACAGGTGCCGAGGACACCCCCAAAAAAAAAAAAAAAAAAAAAAAGAAAGCGATGAAAAGAGCTCTTCAGCTAAACAAAAAAAAACAGTTGGTGTCCGTGCCGGTACCGTCGCTGACCTTTGAGTCCCGGCGGCGCCCGGCCCGGCACGCTTCCCTGCAGCGCCGCGTGGGAACCGCTGGCAGATTAAAATGTAAATGTGAGAACGAACGCCGCGTCAGAGAAGTCGCTTCGGATAAAAAGCGAACCGCAAAGCGTTAACTGTTTGTAGTCGTCCGCTCAGCGAGGGCGACAGACGGGCGGCCGACGGCGGCGAGATGACGTCCCTCAAACCCCCGGGGTCTCCGCCCGACGCTCGACGCTCCGTTCCCACCCGGGGATCGGAGCGCCCGGCGGGCTCCGCGGCCTCGCAGCTAACGGAAACCTTTAGCTGCAGATGCCGCGCCTGTCGTTACCGTCGGCGGGGGGGGCACCTCAGGGTGCAGCAGATGTGCAGACGAAGAAGAGCGCAGCAGGAAGTCACTTGTTTGCTTCGACGAGGCTCAGAGGAGCGAGCAAACAAACTCAACATCTGAAAATCATCCAGAGGCCTTTTTTTTCTGCCACACACACACACAAATGTACGTACACACACACACACACACACACACACACACACTGGTCCAACCCATGTCACCTGTGAACCGCTGCACGCTGATATACGAGAGAAAAACCTGGCGGGGGGGGCGTCTGCGGCGTAGGTAACAAGCTCTGCTCCAGACAGACACCTGAGATATGTCCCAGCATGCATCTGGCCCTCGTGGCGCCGAGTCGTCATTTCCATATCAAAGGCAGTCCGGGCTGCAGCGTCTCGGGCCGGAGCCGCCACTTCAGCGGCGCCTCGATTGTTTTTTTTGTTTTTTTTTCCCCCACGCGGAGCCATTTGAATTTTCTACGCACAGGTGCACCCTCGCTCGCCGCCGCTCGGACGAGCTCGCACGCCGTCGTTCTGCACGCCTGTGATTTATTTTCCTCTTTGTGGTGAAAATGAGAGGAGGAACGTGGCGCGGCGGCGGCGGCGGCCGGACGGACCACCTTGATCCACCGCGCGTCGCCCCGCTTCATGAATATTCTCACTCCAATCCGGCTCCGCTTTCAGGCGGCAAACAACAACGCTGTGTCATTACGAGCCACACACACACACACACACACACACACACACACACACACACACACACTGTTTCTGAGAGCAGAGATACTTCTCTCCCGCAAAGTTGTGAAGCGACGGCGAACTCTGCAATCCAGATGATCTTCTGTGGATGCGGATTACGCAGAGATTAGGCTAAAGTGACGGAGAGTGCAAATTGACGGGGGTAAGTTTTTGTTTTTGTTTTTTAATCTGGCCGCCGTGGAAACCGTGCCGACAGATTGGGAGCTCCTTGATTTGCGTTGAACAAAGCCGTGAGCCGTGTGTGTGTGTGTGTGTGTGTGTGTGTGTGTGTGTGATTAAAGCCACAGCAAGCAATGCATTATAATCCAGCCACAACGGCTTTATCGTCGCTCCACCTGCCCACACACACACACACACACACACACACACACACACACACACACAGAGACTCCCGTGAGGCCGCGGTCAGGAAGTGGCCTAACGAGCGTCGTCTCAAACGAGGATGTTTCAGATTTTTCACGAAGGTTTGTGAAAGTTTAACAGTTAATTAATCTGAAGTCAGGCAACGAATCTCTGATCGAGTCGATCAACAACCTGTGGTGTCGTTTTTTGTCGTCCGCCGGAAGAGGCGAAACCGAGTTTGAAGGAAGAAGGAACAGCAGGAGACGCGCACACACACACACACACACACTCTGGGACGTCAACGACGTGTGGAACCACGTGTGTGTGTGTGTGTGTGTGTGTGTGTGTGCGCGTGTGTGTGCTCGTCCACATGTCCAGGTGCGTACTCACGTCGGCGACTCCGGCCTCCAGGATGCTGAGCTTTGCTTCTTTCTCCAGAGCCGCTTTCTGCCAAACTGCCGGGATAGAAAAAGAGGGAAAAAGCGGGAACGTCAGTGACGGGACAAAGATTCTCCAGGAAACTCGCTCAAACCGGGTCAGACACAAGAATTTCCAACCGTCTCTGGGTCGGCATTTTGGTGTTTTTTTTCCCCAGCGCACAAACCAGAAAGTTGGATTTTTAAAATTTTTCAAATCGGGGCCCCGGCGACGCCTCCGCGCAGGACGAGCTATTACTGCAGCGCATCTCCGCTTTGTGAAAATAGGAATTTTTCACCCCGACCCGTCGCCGGGCAGAAAAAAAACACGCAAGGGGAATTAAGAGCCGACAACGCGGAGGGTGCCGCCATTAAAATGCGCGGCGGAGCACGGGCTATTAAAGCCAGAACAAAACGTTATGAAATCCAAAAAGAAAATGAAATGTTAGAGGACACGTAATTCACGTTGCTTTGCATGTGAACACGCAGCCTCCTTCTGCCGACGCACAAATGGCGAGCCTCGACCCCGCCGCGCGGCAATCAGCCCGTCGCCGCAGAACGCCGGTTCATTCACGCCGACGGTGTTTTTGCGCCACCTCCGCTCCGATTAGCTGACGTGTCTCCGGACGTCCCGGCGCCGCGTTCGTTTTGCATTTTTAAGAACCGGCGCCGGCCCGGCTGATCCGACCGACTTTTCTTTCTGCCTGACCGGCAGCGCGGCGCCAAAATAAGCCGTAATGTGACGAAATGGGAACGAAGCGGGCGGAGAGTGGAATGATCGATACTCAGATTATTCCTTTTTTTTTTTCCCCATTTGCAGAATATTCCATCTTCCGTCGTACCTCTGGGATACGTCCGAACCGCGAGGCCCGAAGGAAGTAACGAGGACCAAATCTCATTTCTACAAAAGAGGCCCCTTTATTTTCCCCTCCAAAACACGCGGAGGCGCTTCATTTGTCACCCGGGCCGCCCCTGTCCTGAGTTTTGCTTTATGTTAACTCAATGTATCTGAGGCGCCCGGAGGGGAACGCAGCGAGCGCCCGCGATTCAGGAACGCGTCATTTTTCACCGCTGACAAAAGGGAAAGGCCCGGCCCGGCTCCGTGAGTCCTGCGCCGACAGAATAGATGCTTTCGCGGCACCGAAGGGGTCGTTATTTCAGCCGGCAACCCCCCCACCCCCCCGTACCTCTCGCTCACCCTCCCGGGTACATTTCAGGAGTCGTATAATGAGGAGAAAACAACAGCCATCCTTCAAAAGCGGCGACGGAGCGCAGGGATGTAATCGCATTAGTCCGTCGTGAGAGCGACGATCCGCGGGCAAATTAAAATATATCGCCGTGTCCCGGCAAGACCTGGTCCCGCTCTCCAAACCGTCGCTGAGCGGGAAAAATGTTGCAGCTAAATAAAAAAAAAGAAAAAAGAAATTAAACTGAACGTTGAACAAGCCGCGATCAGTTACCAATATTCGCTCTCCTTTTAGCTCCGCTTTGGTCTCCACCCACAACCCTGAGGAGCAGGTAGACGGTCTGATCGTGTCGCACGTGCGTGATGGCCCGCGCCGCCACCGCCGCCGCCGTCGATGGCAACTCAGTTGTACCGCGCCAGCCGCTCTGGGTTCGCTCGCACTTTAAAAAGGCAGGTATTTAAA
>JAFBJZ010000617.1:272500-275000 GCA_016785225.1 Psettodes erumei | reverse complement strand
CACACAGAGGCCGCCTACTTCCTCCAGCTGCTGGACGACCAGATCACACCACCGGCGCTGATCCGGCCCCGTCCTGCCCGACGCAGCGAACCTCCCGTTCGCCTCGACGTCACTTCTAACCTTTGGAACGAGCGAGTAAAAGGTTTTGTTTTTTTGTTTTTCCTCCAATTCAGACAAAATCAATTTCTTTTTATCAGATTCACAATTTGACCGGCTTCCTCCTTCAGGCTGTCGCCTCGCCTTTTTTTTTTTTTTTTTTTTTTTAACTGATTTGATTGACAAGCGCGAGCAAAATGACTTTATTGTGAATTTTCAAAAAAAAAACAACTTTAATCAAAAACTTTCACATATTCTAGTTTTGTTAAAGTCCTTTTTTTGGAAAATCAATACTTCCTGAGATCAATAAAAAAAAAAAGGATTTACAGTACGGACACGTGTACGCTCAGGACAAGAGCCGAACCTCCCGTTTCTGGATGCAGCTGTAATCTGGGTGATATTGAATTTCCTCCCCAAAAAACCCATTAGTGAATGTAAATAAGTTGAAGAAGAAGAAGACGCACGCAGGCGGACGCCATGATGTCCGGGGGGTGGGTGGGGTCATGGTCAGACACATTCCCCACGATTACGCGACGAGTTTTTCCTCTTTCACGTGCACAAAACAAAAAGTCCCGATGTCGAAGCGGTGCACGGGATGTCGGGACGTCCTGGCGCCGCCCACCCATCCCCCCCCCACAGAACGATCCGGATCTCCAGCCGGGTCGTGGTTCTCCTCAATATTCCGCGGTGGAAACAAGGCGACCCGTTAAAAAGCGGGCTTCAAACGAAGCCGCTTATCTTTTTAATTAGGCTGCAGCCAAGCTGATGTATATGTAATGTGGAGCAGTATTGATTGCGGGGGTGGGGGGGGGGGAGGAGGAGGAGGAGGAGGAGGAGGAGGAGGAGGTGAGGGAGGGAGGGGGGGTGTGCGTTCAAGGTGCTAGCTCTGTGAACTGTTCAGCACCGGCGCTAATAAATAATATCAAAGGCAAAAAACCTGGCTAAAGGTGGATGAGATGAAATCTCTTTATAATGCAAAACCCAGAGAGGAGTCGGGTGGTGGTGGTGGTGGTGGTGGGGGCGGATATTTTTTTTTTTTTTTTTTTGCAGGCAGACAGGATATTGCAGCTGAAGAAACAAATAACCCGTCTTTCATCTGCAGCAGATTAAAACAGAGAGAAGGGATTGAAAGGAGATTCCTAATTATATTCTCAGTGATTTTTTTCTGACTGTTTTGACACGGCTAATATGCTTTTCTGTGAACGCCCCCCCTCCCACACACACACACACACACACACACACACACACACACACACACACACACACACACACACACACACACACACACACACACACGGCGGCACCGTCACCCTCCACCCTGCCAGGTTATCTGGGTCTAATAGGCAATATATAAGAAGCTATTTACACTTCCAGGTGCTAATGCAACACTTTCCTCAATCTTATTACCTCCCGCGCTGATTCTCTCACCTGTGTGTTGACAAGTCGAATTAGACAAAGTGTTTGGACAGCGACATTCCCGACATCAAGCGCCCCCCACCCCCCCCCCCCACCCCCGCCCGACGCCGCGCCCGCCCTCCGGTTTCTAGGCGAGTTAGCGGCGCGACCTTTGCCGCTCCGTCGCGTTGTTGACTTTGCTGCTCGTCAGAAATGTAATTTAAGAGATGCAGATCGGGCGCGCAGCGGAGCGCTCGCTCTTCTAACAGCTCTCTGTTTGTTTGGACACACACACACACACACACGCACACACGCACACACGCACACACGCACACACACACACACACACACACACACACACACACACACACACACACGTGTGGCATACAGTAAAATGACAACAAAATACCATCATGTTATCACTGCTACGTGTTCTGATCGTGATTGATCTATCTGATCGGTTCTAGCCCGGAGACGACAACACACACACACACACACACACACACACACCACAGATCCGCACTTTCCAGCGTTAGTTCGGCGTCCGAGCAGGAAGTGCTCTACATTTCCACGGGAAATCAGGGGATGCACGCTACAAGTCTCTGGTGATTTTAAAGAAGGTGCACTTCCTCAATCTGCTGAAAAAAAAGAAGAAGAAGAAGAAGAAGAAGAAGAGGCGGCTCCACAGGAAGGGCGATATTAATTATCCACAAAAAGAAGAAGTACAGACGAGGGCCTGCGCTTTGAAGATACCGAGCGCCAAATGTTCGGCCGCGGCCTTTGAAGCTCTCGACCGCCTTTTGTCTCTCGCTTCTGCTCTGACATGACACGGGCCGACGCAAGACGACGCCAACGGCGACGGACGTCCCGACTTCACAACCTTAAAAAAAAAATAAATAAAGAGGGAAAATCCCCGGGGAGGTAATCTGCAGGATCCGCACTGATGAACAGGTGTGCGGCAGGTGCAGACAGCAAGAGCCAATCAGGCGCAGTTTTAGCTAGATGCCCC
>JAFBJZ010000617.1:245000-267500 GCA_016785225.1 Psettodes erumei | reverse complement strand
AATTCAGATTAAAGGCGCAGCAGGAAGACAGATTACACACACACACACACACGCACAGGAAGTGGCCGTTACTGTAACGACACTATTATAAAATATGGCGACATCAGTAATGGAGCAGGTCCCGTCCCATAATGCTGCTGGAAAAAAAAAAAAAAAAAGATGTTTTCAGGGGTTCAGAAAAGTGGTTTTCCTTTCACGGTGATGGATTTAAATTGGCGCTTTTTCCTGGGGGGGGGGGCTCTTTAGTTTCAGTAAAAAAAAATAAAAAAAACTACTTAAAAATAAAATAAAGTGGCAGAAGTTGTAAAAACAGAAAAAAAATGCAGAAAACTGTTTTTGTACAGACAGTACTACACAGTGCAGAGGGAATACTACAGAATACATTTACACTGTGTACTGTACTCATACTATATCTAAGAAACTCATTTACATAAAAAAAAAAAAAAAGCATTCGGACGAAAACTCTGGTTTTTAATAAGTCGGCTGCCAGGTATGTTTTTGTTGTGAGTGTTATTGTGCGTTTCTAATTGTGTTTGTTGGGCCCTGAGGTCAGAGCAGCAAACAAACTTCCCCAATTTCCTTATTTATTTATTTATTTTATGTAGCAGTAACGACACACTCCTAACATTTAAGGTGCAATAACAAACTAATTAGACTCAGTCAAATTAATGATTCCTCCATTAAACAAAAAAATAAATAAAGAAAGAAAATCCTTCACTTACAAATGTGAGCAGCCACACAGACTGTCTGTCGGGCCTTTCTCAGATTTTGTCTTTTTTTTTTATTTATTTTTTTTTATTATAGTGTTCACACCTCCTCTTCAGTCTACACCCTCCTCCTCCTCCTCCTCCTCCTCACAGCCAGCTCAGGCCCGCTCTCTCCTCCTAGTGGAGGCTCTTGGATACGACCCCTCGGCACAGACGTTACATCACCTCGACCCTCCTTCCAAAAAAAAAAAAAAAAAACTATAGTGACGGTCGCACAGCGGCCGCCGTTGCGTGGCGGGCCAGCTACGCCTTCAGAGCCACCCACGTCACGCCGCTTCGCCCTCGGCCGCCATCTTTGTGCGGCTGCGAACATCTCCAAGGCCGTTTTTTGGTTTGTTTTTTTTTTTTGCCGAAAGCGCCACCGCCGCCGCCGTTACCTAATCGGTATCGAACTGTTCCAAATGAAAAGCGTTCGAGGTGTGAGTCACCCGCCGGGTTTGTGTTGTGTTGTGTTGTCCTGCTGCATTGTGCTCGCTCTCTCTCTCTCTTTTTTTTTTTTTTTTTTAATGATTCATATGTTGCCGGTGTGGAAGTTCTGCCGCGGGCTCACTCGAAACCGCCGCTCCGATCTCACGGCTTCGAGGCCCCCCCCCCCACCCGACCCCCACCCCTCCCGAGAGAAAAACCACTAGAAAAGAGGAGGGGAAAAAAAAGGCGGGGGTGGGTGGAGCGGAGGAGTGGGGGGGGGTGAAACGGGTCGCCAGCTACTTTGTTCAGAGACACTTTTGTGTTGCTGCGCTATGCTAATCCGGGCGCCCGCGCCGCCGCCGCCGCCTCGTACTGTAAATACAGTAGAGCCGAGAGCGAGACTCAGCGCGCTTCTTCCTCCCCCGCCCCCCAAAACAGACGAAGACGCCGCGGCCTTCGGTCCGAGCGTTCCACGCCGTAAATACTGATGCTCGTTCTCATCAGAGCGCCGCGAAACGACGCGCCCGGAGCCAGGAAGGAAACAAAACCCACAGGAACAGGGAGAGAGAGGGAGAGCCTGGCGGGCGAACGAGCAGCCGCAGGCGACGGCGAGCGGCGAGCAGGTCGCGCGGGGCCTGAAATTCAAACGATGGGAAACGCGAGGGAATTTTTTTAAGTAGAAAACAGAAAACAGTCGGGGGCGGTAAAAGCCCAGGGGCATGCTGGGTAAACAGTCGGAGGGCTAAAAGCCTTTGTCCGCGGGGGCCGCGCGGGCTCGTCTGGGCGAAAGGCGGCGGCGAGGAGCCGGGCGGCCTCGGGAAAATAAGCGTGGCGCCTCTGACAAATTGTCCAGGCGGCTCCCCCTGCTGGGCTTTCACTGCGCTCGCAACAAAAGAGAGAGAGAGCTCTCTGTGCATCTGGATCTGTGTGTGTGTGTGTGTGTGTGTGTGTGTGTGTGTGTGTGTGTGTCGCTCACTCGCTTTCTCTGCCTCCGATCCATCACGACCCCCCACACACACACACACACACACTCACACACAGAGTGTATAGCTCCGTCTTGCCGTTCCCAGAACCGGAGAACAAAGACAAGAGGTGCATTAGAACCGGGCCACCCAGGGACTCAAAGGTGGGGTGGGGGTGGGTGTGTGTGTGTGTGTGTGTGTGTGTGTGTGTGTGTGTGTGTGTGTGTGTGTGTGTGTGTGTGTGTGTGTGTGTGTGTGTGTGTGTGTGCGCAGCTGTACGTACGAAAGCTCGGCGAAGTCGTTCATCTGGATTTTGGCCCTGCGAGCCAGGAGCTCCATCAGGTGGAGGCCCTCATCCGTCTGGAGCCCGCTGAGGTCGGAGGAGGAGGAGGAGGAGGAGGAGGTGAAGAGAGGAAAAAGAAAAAGTTAAACAAAACTCCAGTTTCATAGATCGCGACGAAACGCGGCGCCGGTACGAGCGGGGGAACTTGCTACGACCCAGAGTAACGTGCAGCTCGTTGTCCCCGGATGATCCCCCCCCCTCGCCTGCACCTTTGTTTGTTTTTGTTTGTTTGTTTGTTTGTTTTTGTCTGGGACAAGTCGTCATTAAAGACCCAGTGTGGACGTTCACGGCTCCCTGAGGATGAACCTCCTCTGAAACTGGGAAAACAAAATCGTTGGTGGTAACGAATCCCGGCGGGAATCTCAGGTGAAAATAATGACATAATTATAGATTATTATTCACTTCTACATTTAACAAATAAATAAATAAACAGGGACTGAAATCCATTAAAACCTGAAATGCAGTTGAGATTTTTTAAATTAAATTACTTTTTCCTTCTTTTTTTTACGTGCACATTAAAATATGTCACACGTGTGGGAGGAAAAAACATTTACAGGGTTAAAGGTCGGAGGAAAACAAAATGACGTTTTCTGATCGTGCGCCCACGCGACGCAAACCGCCACCTCCGCTGCTCTCGCAGGAAACGACCTGTAACGGCGCCGTACTCACTCTGTGTCGGTGATGACGTAGCCGAAGACGTCGTCGCCCGCCTTCTTCCTGCCGTCCTTGACGTCCAGCTGGAGTTCGGGGACGTGCATCGTCTTCCGGCGCGGCTCCTCGTACACGAGCGAAGCGGGCGGGGGCGCCACCTCCTTGATCCAGCCCTCCACCTCCGACACCTCCTCCACGGACTGGGCGCCGTCCTTCTTCTGCACCGCCGCTCCCGCCGCGACGGTCCGACTCCGCACGTTCTCCAGCCCCGCCCGCCGCCCCCCCGCGGAGGAAGCGTCGGGGTCGGCCCGGTCCAGGTAGGCGAGGAGTTTGCCGAGGAGGTTCCCGCTCTCCGCCTGGAAGACGAGGAGACGTTGACGTGCGTGAACGGTTTGGGGAAGGCCCCGCCTCTTACGACTTCACGCCGGCCGCGGTTCTTACCGCGTTCTTCGCCGCCGGCTCCTCGGCGTCCGCGCGGCGCTCTGCTGCGAGGAAGAGAGGGAAAACGCAGTCACGTGCGGCAGACTTGATTGTGCGCTATTGCGCGATACTTTAGACAGCACGACAACGCCAACTCGAAATCGGGAAAAATCACCGTGAAGTTCCGGCGGCGCAGCAGGCGTGCTCCCCCGCGGTCTCAGCGTCGGAGCGCTCGCCAGCAACTTCTCCTCCTCCTCCTCCTCCTCCTCCTCCTCCTCTTCTCCCTTCAGGTCCCTCGGTCCAGGTCTGGGGGCCCCGTTCGCTCCTCGGTCGTGGTCCACCACCTGCAGAGCGTCGGCGATCAGGGCGGACAGCTGGTCCAGGTCCTGCGGCGTCAGGTGGTCCACGTCCACGTGCTGCCTGCCGACGTTCTTCAAGACGTTCTCGATGAACCGCTCTGGAGGGTCGGAAAGAGAGAGGGCGGTGACGTCATGGCAATAATCGATCAGGTGATCGATTGTGCGCGTGCGCTTACCATCCACGGACGTGAGCGGGTCCTTGGCTGAAGACCCTCGAGCCCTCCCCGCCGCCTGGAGCGCCGGTTTCGACGCCTCCTGCCGGAGCCCAGAGTTTTCCATCCCGTCGCCGTAGGCGGGCCTCGGGCGGGACCGGGGGGCGTCCGCGGGGCCCCGCCCAGAGAGGTACCGCCGCAGGGCGCCCAGGAGAAGGTCGCCTTCGGCCGACCAGCTGCTCGCTGCACGGGTCCGGCTTCTGCAGAGGAGGGGAGGAGAAGCCGGGGGGAGGCGGGGCCTTGGAGCGATAGGCGTCGGCGGGGAACCGGAACCGGTCGCTCTGAGAGGACGGAGAAAAAAAACACGACAACCAGCGTAAGGAGACGCACAACAGCGGAGGTTCCTTTGCGGCTCCATTGACGCCCACCCAGCGGCGCCGCGGGAAATTATCATAACAACGGAACAACGGGAAGCCTGCGGGCCCCGAGCGACGCCTGCAGGCTCCACGTCGTCTAAACTCCCTGAGCTTTTTGGTGGTCTGAACCCCCCCACCTCACCACCACCACCCGCACCCCACCCAGCAGGAGAGAGGGGCCGCACACACGGAGCGTTATTAATCGGAGCGGTGAACTCCCGAACCCTCCGCTGGTATTATGGGGGGGGTCATCAGTCAGAGGGGCGACAGCGACGGATGACGCCCGGTGTTTGTGTAAGAGGCAGGTGGCCGCGAACGGAGGGCGGAGCTACGGGGGTGAAAAACAAAAACCCCCCCTCCGCCTGCTCAGGGAGCGGGAGATGAGGTTTGCCGTGAAGAATCAGGGTTTATTCATTTATTTTTTATTTAAAGAAGAAGAAGAAAAAAAAAAATCTGAGGCCCAAAAGAGGAAACTTGCAGGAATCCGCTCACCTTGCCGGGGCCGGCGGCGGACGCCGGCGTTTTGGGGAGGAGGCCGAGACGCTGGAGGTACGTCTGCAGGTTTCTGCCGAGCTCCACCTCCACCGGCTTCACCCTCTGGTCCACCGGGTCCATCGCCTCGGCCGCCGGCCTGTGGGCGGGGGCGGGGGTTTGGTTAGGCAAACGAAAATGACCAAATTAGCTCAAAAACGTCTTAAATCAAAAGGTGAGACTGGGCGGGCGGTACCTGGCGTCGCTGCTGCGGACCGGGCCGCTCTGCTGCCGCGGCCTGTAGGGGATCCTCCTCAGCTTGGACAGCTCGTTGGACAGAACCTGCTGGGTGGCGTCGTCCTCCCAGGTCAGGCCTGGAGACAGGAGACACGGCGGGAAAAACCCCGTGAACACGGGAGGACACGCTGAGCTGACGAGGAGAGCGTGACAAGAAGAAGAAGAAGAAGAAGAAGAAGAAGAGAGAGGGGAACAAAAACTGCAGAGCGAGCAGTTGCTTTCCCAAACTCATTAGTTCACTCATTAGCAGAGAGGAGACGAGGAAACGGCGCCGCGTCCGTGGAGACTCCGGCGAGCGGCCGACTGTTTCAGTGACTAAGCAGAAACTGTTTCTTCTCCTCCTCCTCCTTCTCCTCCTCCTCCTCCTCCCTCCTCCTCCTCCTCCTCCAGGCCTTTCAACTCGACGCCGCCTCACAACGAGCGCCCTCGGGTGTTTACAGTGGGGCGCGCTGCTTTATTACCATTAGCGATGATTTAAAAAAAAAAAAAAAAAAGACCATAAATAAGACGACGATCCCAACAGTTTTCTTTTTATTATAAATTATTAATAAATTATTTCTATTGATAATAATAATAATAATTTGGGTTCGGTGCCGGACGCCAACGCCAGATGGGCCGGCGGAACCAAATGTTATCGGGGAAACATGGCGGCGGCGGCGGCAGCTGGCAGGTGACCGATGACGTCCCCGAAAGATTCCAGTGAATCCAGATGTGATGCCGGAAGGGGGAGGGGGAGGGGGTGCGTTCAAAATAAGGATGGGAACGCCGCTGTAGCTGTTCGGGGGGGGGCGGGTGATGGGACCTCTGGTGACAGCTGCTTTAAATATCCACCTCTTACCCGAGACCGACATCTATAATCTGCACCGCCCCGAAATGAATTATGAGCCCAACTGCCGGGAATCCGGCCCGAGCGTCCCTCCAACAGCTGCGCGCGCGGCGCCCCAGCTTTCGCCATCAAAGAGCGATAAAACGGGGCCTTTTAACGGCGGCCGTGGAAGCGGGCGTCAGCGGCGGGCGAACAGACGGCGTCTGACACGACAGGTTAATAAACCAAGTACCCTGCAGCGTCAAAAAGAAACTCAGTGTCAGAGTCGGGCGTGCGGAGAAAGATGGCGGCGGGAGGAAAAAAAAAAAAAAAAAAAAAGTTCAGGTCACGTCGTGAAATCAAAGCCGTGTGATGAAAGTGGGTGAAACGCTCGCCGGCTGTTACGCAGATCTCTGCCTCCCTCTGCTGGTGCGACGCGGTCACGACACGGCGTATTTACGACACGCGTGTCGGAAAGAAAAGCAGCGGAGAATCGTTTCAAAATAAAATTCAGAACGCCAACGCTCTGATCTACGGGATACGCCCGAACGCACCGCAGCGTGCACGCTCACCTCGGCCGGCCAGCTTCTCCAGCAGCATCCTGAAGCGCTGCACCACGGGCGGGGACACGTCGTAGGTGGAGACCTCCTTCACCGGAACAGAGTGACACCTCCCGAACATGCCGTCTGCCGACGACACACACACACACACACACACACACACACAGCTGCTGAGTCATGGAAGGGGGGGGGACTGGTCGATCAGATGCTTTACTTCAATAAAAACATCAAAAAACATTAAAGTGGTAGTTCTAATGAGCATTTGTGGAGGGCGGAGCCTGCGCTCGCCACGATCGATGCCGGAGGGGCTCGGCCGGACGGCGACCACCTTCCTCCGCATCCCGGAGCTGGAAGTTCGGCGATGCTAATCAATAACCAATCAGCTCCCAGCGTCACGCTGAGTCGTTCCTTTTCAACGCGGTTTCCTCATGAGGCGACGGGAGCACGGTTTACGGGAAAGTCCTTCAGCATGGAGCGTTTGTCGTGACCACAGCTACCATTACTGATGTACCGCAGACACACACACACACACACACACACACACACACACACACACACACACACACACACACACACACACACACACACACACACCAGGACTCTTCTTCTTCTTCTAATTATTTGGTCTGCACACATTCACTAACAAACTGCGCGTTTAAGCCTCGGGGACTAAAGTTATTCACCAATCGACGACGATGACACGCCGATCGATCAATAGGTGCCGACTGATATTTTCAGCAGGTGGTGGTGGTGGATGGGTGGGGGGGGGTGGGTGGGGGGGGTGATGCTGCTGAGGCGCACGTTCGGGAGACAACATGCAACAGGGCACAGATGGGTAATGGGCCCTGCTCCTCTCCTCTCTCGCCTGTTGCCATGGTGATTTGCATCGAGTGGTTTTTGTCCCTCGCAGCTAATGGGGGGGCTGAAACAGAGTACCCATCCTTTGTCACGCTTATGTTGCTGCGTGTGTGTGTGTGTGTGTGTGTGTGTGTGTGTGTGTGGTCAGAGATGCAGGTTCTCGCCTGCAGATAAGTATCTACTTCAAGCGAATACTGACCTCATGAGTCCTATATTATTACTATTATTATTATTATTATATATAAATAATAATTATTATTTTTCTTGTATTTAAAGACGGGTTTGTTCATATTATGCGTCCGCTCGAGTCGAGTGGCGGTGAAAAGGCACGCGGGCGTGAGAGAAAGTAAACACGGCATTCACGGCGCCAGGTGAGTCGAGGTCGCCCGCCGTAACTCGGGCGGCGAGCTTCGGCTAAAAATAAACACGATGGCGGATGTGATCGTTTGTCCAGCGCGCCGCGTGCAGGGATCGGATTACGGGGGGACAGGTAAACGGCGGAGCTAATGACTCCGGAGCAGACGACAACGACACGTGACATCATCGAGCGGCGTGGAGCGTTGCGTGTCGTGGGTCTTACCGTTGACGCAGATCTCGTACGGCGAACACAGCTCGTTCTCGAACAGGCAACCTGCGGAACAAACACAACAAACGGGTCAGCGGTCGAGCCGTCATCTCCGGGCCGGACGCCGCGCGTTCGTGACCGCCGCCGCCGTTTCCTGCCGCCTCCCCTTTCACGCTCGCAGCTTCGTTTTTATATCTGGGTGGAGGCAGAAAGCTCTGCACGGCGGTGGCTGGGACGGCTTCACGCCGGGCGCGCTCCCCTGGGAACACGACGTATGGCCATTAAATGACTTCAGCAACACACACACACACACACACACACTACTACAGCTGTACTGCTTTTACAAGTACTTCCAGTACCATTGTACCACTGACAAGCTAATGTTTACCAATATTAATGGCAATCGATTGCGTTTACACACACACACACACACACACACACACACACACACACACACATTAGGACAAAACCCCAGGGACCGGAGCAGGCGTGGATGCCGAGCAAAGCGATGGGATGCGGTAACCGTGGCAACCCTTCCCAGAGAGTCCACATCCACACTCTGTGAGCTCCTCTTGTCATTTTGCTTTGGCATCTTGTTGTTTTGTTGTTCTCACACACACACACACACACACACACACACACACACAACAGGCACTACATTTCCCACAATGCCATGCAAAGGCCAGACAGGCCTTTAGTTGCGTTCGTCTCCATCCTCCCTCGGCATGGTTGGGTCTCTCTCGGTGGATTCTCAAAAAAAATAGCAGCGATAAAAAGAAAAGCCCCCCCCCACCCTGCGCCCCTCCCCCCTCTGTTTTCCATCACACAATGTTATCAGCGCCGCCGTGTTTACACTTCGGGACCGACGATAACACGTCGGGGTCGCGGGCCCGGAGGAAAAAGGAGCCGGCCTTTTAAAAGCGCTCCCCCGCCTTTGTTGTTTTATTTTTAGCTCTGACTCACTTCCAGGTTCTTCCCCATGGGGGGTCGTCCCTGATTGGCTGTCTGTGTGCTGTCCATCTACAGTATATGTGCGCAGGCGACGTGCTCTGTGTAAGCTGGAGGTTATCGCCGTCTCCCGCGGCGACAGAAACACCCGCCTCCATCATCCTCCTCCTCCTCCTCCTCCCTCTCGTCCCATCATCCCTCTCCTCTCTTCTTCTGCTCCGCCGGCTGCTCAGAGGCGAAGCATCGATCCGCCCGAGTGACGCAGCAGCGTTTTTGTGTTCGGTCTCGGCTCCCGCGCGCCGACCTCGCCTCCGGGGGGGGTTTCTCTTTCATTTTCCCAACAAAGAATCAAAAACAACGTTTGACGTCACTGCGCAAAAAAAACAAACAACAAAAAAAAAAAACACCTGTCGCGTGATTTGCCGGCTTTCAGGAAGCGAGGACGGCACGAATCCATCGAACGACACCTGCGACGACGCACAACCAAGTTAGGACCTGAGACATTTTGTTCCGTGAGCAGGAAGCTGCATTTCACTGCACATAAATTATATTAATATCAAGAATAAAATAAGAAGGAAGCACCGAGTGGTGTCTGGACGGGGCCATAACCACATCAGGTTGATACTGGAGAGCGAGTTTCACATTTCAACTTTCCTCAGTCTCTCCTCCAACCTTCAGCAAGTGTTTTCACAGGGTTCCTCTCACCTGAGAGTCACCTGACAGTCACCTGACCGTCATGGTCCAATCCACGCACACGTGTGAGGTGCCTGGTCGACAACGGTCTCATCATTTGTGCGTGACAACGTATGAAACAGTGACTAACTGGTGAGAATGAACAGAGAAAGCAAAAAAAAAAAAGATGGGC
This sequence comes from Psettodes erumei, assembly GCA_016785225.1. Taxonomy (NCBI): domain Eukaryota; kingdom Metazoa; phylum Chordata; class Actinopteri; order Pleuronectiformes; family Psettodidae; genus Psettodes; species Psettodes erumei. The sequence continues at coordinate 257,653 of JAFBJZ010000617.1, read as the reverse complement.
TCTCTCTGACCAATCAGAATGCTCCGCTGCTGTGACATCACAGCGCTGCCGCTCGCACGAAGACCCACATACGCTCACGGTAGGCCGCCCTCACGGGCTCTGCCCCCCGACCCGACCCGAGCAGCCCGGCCAATCGGTCGGCCGGGCTGAATAACGAGCATCGCCATGGCGACGGTCACACCAGGCAAACCAGCGGTGACCTTCTCCAGGTCCAGATTAATGATTAGACCTGAGCAGTCGGTGGTTCAAATCCCAGGATGGAGGTGGGGGAGGAGTGTGTGTGTGTGTGTGTGTGTGTGTGTGTGTGGCGCCTGCTCACAGTTGAAATCAGACCACTTCACCGAGCCGCGAGCTGAACCGTGACTTTTTTTGAAAACCACTTCAAAAGCAAAAAAAAAAAAAAACAACAACGCTCCACGCGCATCACGACACCAGACAAACCACCACTTTCACTCGAGCTGAGTCAGACGGCCGACGCCGGGCCGAACGGAAACCGAGAGCCAGATCGTCTTCAAGAGCTGGAGGTAAACGCATCTGACCGCCCACTCTCTCCTTCAGCGTTAAACTACTTTCCGCCTCTTATATCTAATTTGCGTTTTACCGCCCCAGGCCTGGAGACCCGTCTCCTAGCTTAGCATGACCAGATTCCCACACGTGTGTGAGCCACGTTAGCTGACCTCTGACCTCGAAGACGACAGAGCAAACGGGTTTCTAACTTTTACTCCTCGTTCTGTTGGGGGAAAAAAAAAGTCTAAACTGCCATGAAACGCAACAAGGTGAGTGTAAAGTCACTGCTGCAGACGAATTACAGCTGCTTATAAAAGTGTACGCCATCAGTGTAATGAGAATATAACGTGGGCACGGCAGCGCCAGAGATTAAAAAATGTCCAGAAAGTACAATAAGGTCACGACATCCCCACTGCAGCGCGACAGTATGAGTCCCCGCAGAGACATTACAGCAACTTTTTAAATATTGCGCGCACAAGGTCACGGTAAAGTCACTTCTGATTAAAAATGATAACACGCGGGTCCCTCGGGGAACATCGGGAGACGTTTATGGGGATTGTCTGACGCTACTCCACGTTTTAAAGTTTAAAAATAAAATGAAATTTACGGGCTTGTTAAAAAAAAAACAACCCCTGAAACAGAGGACTCGGCTCGGGGACATTCTGGAGCGGGGCCTTCAGGACAGTCCTGGGCTGAGTATAAACTTCACAACCCAGTAAAGACACTGACAACACACACACACACACACACACACACACAACCAGCGCTCAGCAACAACCCAACGGACAAACGTGGAATATAACGGCTGCAGCCCCGGTCCTGTGGCGGCCATGCTCTCTGTTCGCTGGTTATGTAATGCCAAGGAGGGAGGGGGTGGGGGAGGAGGAGGAGGAGGAGGGCGGGTCTGGACAGACACACACACACACACACACACACACACACACATACATCGCCTCCCTCTCAGCACCAGCTCCCCCACCCTACCCCCCTCTCACCATCTTCTGCAACACATCTCTGCATCAGTCACCCCCGCAGGCTCCGACTCTCAGATCGGCGGGGGAACATTGGGTATCAGCTATTTATAGACCCCGTGCATGAGAGAAATTAACGTCTAGAGCCGCCACACACACACACACACACACACACACAGTCTTATTTTCGATCGATAGCTGCCTCTGCGAGGAGCACAGGAAACAGGAGAGTGTATGTATAAGCTCATTTTTCATCGCGCTGCACTGATGTTATCACTGAGTGTCGTTTGTTGCCTCCTCTTGTCTACAAGTGAGTGTACACACACACACACACACACACACACACACACGTTACAGTTTAATTAAATATCAAAACGATCCTTTTAACATGGCGCCTGTGTCATTTCTATATGAGATATATAATTAGTGTTGCAGCTACTATTTAGTGACATGTAACTTTACTTTTTTTAAAATATTCCTCATATGTATACAGTTCAGCTAATTTATTCATTTTAGTTTTATTTTTATTTCTATTTTTGCCCAATTAGCCATGTGTTACTACATGTCTATAATTTCATTTGGTTTACACCAACTTTTTTTTCTTTCGGCACTTAATTTATGACATTACTATGAGTAATATCTTAGTGAGTAATTACTTTTAAAAATATATTAAATTAAATTTTCAAAATTTTCAATTGAAATGTATGTTTAACATTATGATGCCATGTATTTTTTTTATTATTATTACCACGAATATTATGCATATGTTTTGTGCTCTTTAAATCATTTCACAAATTTTAAAATAAAAAAGTTTTAAAAATTGATTTAATTAGATTACTTTTTTTCCATTTTTAATCATTTCAGAGCTTGACCGCTGGGTCAAACCGTCCTGACAGATGTGATGTGATCTGGGCCCGACTCAGATCATTAACGAAGCCTCATTTCCCCGTGTTTGCCTCGGTGCTCCGCGGCTCTCTGCGGCTCTCTGCTCACCGTCGTGTTCGCAGGTGGAGCTGCGGAGAACCGGCCCGCCGGGTCGGTTCGGTTCGATTCCGAGCAGCTCCGCCGGCGCAATATTGACAGAGAGAGGAAAACAGAAACGAGACGACGCGTCTGCAAAATGGCTCTGGAGGGGAGCGGATCCGGATCCGATCACCTCATCGTTAAGAAATATAATCAACCGTAAACAGACTCACCGAATCTCCTATCAGCGGAGGCGGAGAAGCAGCTCAGGGAAGCGAGGAGGAGGAGGAGGTGGAGGTGGAGGAGGAGGGAGGAAAAAGCCGAAAGATTCATGTCTCCTCGGGGTTTATTCTCTCGATTGTTAAAAGGCCATTTCTCCCAGCGGGGTTTGTTTCGATGGCACCGATCCGAGTGGCCCCCTCCGCGGCTGGAGGAGCAGAGGAGAGAGCCCGGCGGCGGATGGACAGATGGATGTATGTAGGAGGAGAGGAGCGGAGCGAAGAGGAGAGAGGATGCAGGGCGTTTCTGCTGCTGCTGCTGCTCCTGGAGCCTCGAGCGCGCGCACCGTCAAGGCACGAGCGATTCGATGCGGCGCATCCGGTGTGGATTTCCAAAATAAAAGGCGTGGAAAAGACGCTCGTCTGCGAATGAGGGAGGAAGAAGACGGATTCAATACGAAAACAATGTGGGGGTTCTCTTTTTTCATATATATACACATCCAACTCGCCTACGGTAACAAACACACAGCGCTTTAAACGTCAGTGCATTAAATATCCAAACAGGCAAAGAAAACACATCAGTGCCACTCTCTTATTTCCTCAAAAATATAATTTTAAAATGGCCCATTTAAAACAAAAATAACCCCACTTATAACAGAATATATACTATTTCAAAACTATTGTTAAGATCGCATTCTATTGATCTCTTCGAATTTTACTACAAACATTGGCTTTCAAATTGCCTAATGGCTTTGTTGTCCACTTCAGACGCCATTTTATCCAATTCAATCCAGTCAATCTACCATTATGTGACACAAGAAGCGGGTAAAGGGCGTAATATTTACCAAACAGAGATGTCCCGCTGCAATAGTCCTTGCTGCGGACTTTACGGTCGACATTTCCGATGAACCGCGTTTGGTTACATAGGTTAATTGCTTAGTTTAATGGTCTTTCAGAGGGAGGGGATTAACCACCATTTACCGCTGAATCAAGTTCGCGGGCTTTTCTGCGGACTTCCGGATCTTCGGCCAATCAGAGGCCAGTGGATTTTAATGAGACCCCTTAAGGAGGCCTTACCTAGTTTTAACGGTTTCGTCTCCGAGGGAGATGGGAATAATCGTTGCGTAGTGCCGAATCAGGTGCGAAGGCTTTTCAGTGGACTTCCGGGTCAACCACCAATCAGGAGCCAGTGCTGTTTAAGGAGGCCTGAACTGATATGACCTTTTCAATTTATTATGTCATTATTACACCCAAGAAAAATGACGCCTGCATGTATATAAATTCCTGTTTAAAATATCTTTGTAATTCAGTTCAATTGAAAATATTTTAAAAAATTAAAAAATTAAATTAAATGTGAAAATGTCCTGTTTTGTCCTGTGTCCATCAATTATTATGGATTAAATCATATTTATTCAGTTACTTAGCCAAAGTTACATTTGAGAGTGACAGGTATGAAAAAGAGCATGAGATGAGAAAAACTGTTGTGACTCAGTGTGTGTGTGTGTGTGTGTGTGTGTGTGTGTGTGTGTGTGTGGATTACCTCTTGACACCAATATCCAGAAGCAATCAAAGTAGGTCAAAGTCTGATTCTGCCCGCGGAGCAATCAACGCTTAGAGCGACCTTATCAGACTGCTGGAAAATCGTGTGGCCTCTCTGATGTTTACACTGTGCATAGGAACAAGGCGGACACACACACACACACACACACACATCTAATCACTGCCTGATTTTGTGGTTTCAGACCCCGGTGTGTCTCATCACACAGTTTGACCTCTGTGTCCTGTGGTGTGGACAGGACAGGTGCTGAACATGCTTGGGAAAAAGCAAGTAGAAGACAGTTTACATGGAATCTGATCTGAGATCTGATCATCTGATTAAAGGCTCTGAGAGGAAAGTGTCACTGGCAAACATATGTAATCTGCTATGACGGCTGTCAAGAAGACAAATCTTCTTTTAAAGCATCGGAAGCTGAACAGGTTGAGAAGTTTCGATTTCACCACTGATTTACAGCCTGCAGGCTCCTGCTTCTCACCCTGTTCTTCCACATATTTATGGAAAAACCTGACCACAGATCAGCTTCCGACACTTTCTGTGAATATTTATCTGCTTTAGCCTCCGGATATGAGCTCGCTGAATGTTTGAACTGACGGGATTTAAAAAATTCAAAGCTGCTCTTCAGCGGTGATCCAGAACCCTCTGCTGGTCACGGCTGGTTTCAGCTGTGACCTCTGGAGGACATCCTCGATGTTTGTCAGTAGAAAGTTCCTTCGGCTTCCTGGTTCTTATCGTGACATTCATTGTGAGTCGTTTGATCTTATAAACACATAATCACATCTAAGGGATAAATGAAGCAAACAGGAAGCACCTGAACAAAACAAAGACTCTGAAAACTTGTGCAAATAAGAGATTTCGGTTTGTGATTTCTTTATTCATTAAAAAAAAACATTCCTCTGCTTTGTCACCATGGATTGTTGAGTTGAGTGTGATTTAATGTAGAGAAAAAGTCAGACTTGTTCCTGTTAACTACCACCATGACACAGCTCGGAAAGAAATGATGAAATCTTTTTGCACTTTTTGTCGAGAAATGTACAGACTTTGTTCTTGGAGAGAAATAAACTGGGAGTTTCCCTTTTCACTTCATCTCAGAGTTTTGTTGGGCGACGTCTGGTGGCAACAGGGAGAACTGCAGCACTTTTACAATTTCCTAATAATTTATTTTCAATTCAATCAGAATGGGAATTCTGTGAAAAAATAAATATTTACCTGTTGTTTAACTGTAAATTTAAACTTTACTTTATGCTCCTGCTTGCACTCAGACATAAACAAAGAACAGTCTGACACCACAGTGCTGCACAGCTTCATGCTGCTATACCCAGCTAAAGCTCTTTATTCAGTTTTTAATAGACATGTAGGAGACATTGTGAAACACAGGAATCTGTTGGAGCATTTTTCTTTTTAAAACACGTAAATATCTCTGGGCCGTGAGGATTTTTAAGGCACAAGATAAATTAAGAAGACGGAGAAGAAGAAGAAAACCGCCTTTTCAGAGGACACGCTCCAGCCCAGAGGCATTGCTTTCAAATCCAACGGCTTTTTTTTTAAATTATTACTATTACTTACAAAATAAAAGATAAGGACAAAGAGGGAGACACCTGGAAAACACAAATTAAAAATAAAAAAAAACATTAAAAGACACAAAATGCAGAACAGCGTAGTTTACATACATGTAAAATACTTTCTCGAAGCTTGATATGAACACAAACGAGGCAAAGGTGTGTTTCGAGGGTCAAAGGTCACCCCGGCCTTCCCTGCGTCAACACAAGATCGCCGCTGTGCGTGGCCACGTGTACAACAAGCACCCCTATTTTAAGTGTCTACTACGAACTGCGTGACTTGCGTGTATTTGTCGCTCCCTTCTGAGCGAGTGCTGTAATGTCTAATAAGATGTGCGGAGAGAACGAGAAGTGTGTGTGTACACAAAACAAAGCAACAACAACAACAACAACAAAAATAAAGTAGAGTTAAGACTGACGTCGATGCATAAACAAAATGTGAACAGCTATTGGCGAAGAAAGAAGGATTGTTTTTCAGTAAAGAACATGTTGCCTGATGTTGTAAAAAAAAAAAAAAAAAATGATAAATTCATATTTCAAACAATTCAACACGTTTGAAGGATTCTGGTGAAAACCTTCTTTGTGCCGCTCTCTGCTCACTCATGTCACACTCTGCTGCCACAGGCTGCTCATAAAAAAAAAACCAACCCAGGAGACTTTTAATGTGAAAAGCTGGCAGGAAGTGTGGACTTCTCTGGACGGGAGCTTAACATCTATGAGCGCGAGGCGTTGAAGGATTTAGTGAATGAATAAGCGGATGTGATGCTGAATTTTTTGCGGAGGGAAAGCAACGACGACAAAACTTAAACTGGCCCTGACCTGGTTCTGGTTCTGGTTCTGGTCTGAAGTCCACCTGCCGGCACCGGTAACGCTTGTTACAGCACGCGTTACATCTTGAGTATTAATTAATTCAATGATCCGTCCAATTTCTCCTACACGAAGGCTTCAATTGCAACTGAAAGATGATCCCCAACCAGATAAAAAAAAACACACAAATGTGCAAATATTCATTAAAAAAACAACAACAACAACAGGTCAGCGTCTACAACGGCCTTAACTGAGTGTAACAGCAGGTGTTTGAACATCAAGCTGGAGCGTGGCACTGGCATCGCCTCATTCATGTGGTTAACACACACTCTTTATTAAAAGTGGAATAAAGCCAGCGTACAGTCGTGTCCACAAAAACAAACGCACAAAAAACCAACAAAAAAAAAAACACTCCTCTCTTTGGCGACGTCTTTCCCTGCACCTGCTCTGCTTCAGATACTCCACTTCTCATTTAAAAAAAAAAATCAAAAAGGATAAAAAATCAAAACAACAACAATCATTTGGCCGAGTAAGAGACCGACACACACACACACACCGTCAGTTTTTGTCCAGCATCATTTTACATTATTTACACGTGTTCGTCATTGTTTACGAGGCAGGAAACTGCTGCAACAGCAAAAAAAAAACAAAAACAAAACATTGCTATAGTTTCTTCTATAGATATGGAACAGACTTCCATAGCAGTAATATTATGTCATATATAGTTTTCTACGTGTCGTATAGAACTCCCTTTACGTGACCTTCTTAAAGGGGGAGGTTTGCCTTGCGACTGATGTGATTAAATGAACGTCAAAAGCTGCTTTTCTGTTACCGAGTGATGAAACAAACAAACAAAAACAAAAAAAAAAATCCGACGGGTCGTACTGTGGAGTCGAGTGGAAGCGTCTACAGCTGCTGAGGCTTCGCCAGGCCGTCCTCGCTCAGCTCATACCTGCAACAGGACGAGAGAGAGAGAGAGAGAGAGAGAGAGGAGGGGGATTATGGGAAATTGAAGTGTGCGTTTTGTGCGAGCGGGTTTCACTTGTGCGTACCACTGCGTCCAACCCTTGGTGATGTCCTCGTGAGTCAAATCCACCAGAACCTGATGGGGAAAAAAAACAGACGCCGTCAGTTCAAGTTCTCCCCCGGGGCGGTTTTCCGTAAAAGTTCGGCGAGCTCGCCTGCGGGCGGCGGCGCCCACCTTTCCCAGCAGGCCTTTGTGCTTGGAGAGCAAACCGCCGCCGTTCTTCACGGCGACATCCAGAGTCCGTCTGTGCAGCTCCACCAGGGCGACGCTGAACTCAAACCTGAGCGGAGAGAGGAAGAGGAAGTTTAACGATAAAAGTTTTTCCCGCCAACGAGAAGACGGGGAGGCGGCGCCGCTCACGTCTGATCGTAAACCGGGTTCAGGGTTTTCTTCATGGTGTGAGTTTTCCTCCGGCCCGACCTCCGTTTGTCGGGGAGCAGGTAGAGGCGGACGTAAGGATCCGACCCCTGGTCGGTGAACGCGATCAGGTTCCTGCGGAGGCGCACAGACACGCGCGTTGACCTCCGACCTCCGACCTCCGAGCGTTTTCGTTTTCTGTCGGCTCGTACCTGCAGCTGTGAACAACCACGATGAGCTTGTTCCTCTGCGAGCTGTGTCGGACCGTCAGCTGGACCTCCCCCAGCGGGAAATACCCGGGCCCCGAGCCGCTGCAGGGGGACAGACAAGAGAGGGAGGGGGGGGGGGGGGTTCAACCGGTCAGAACCGGAACCGCATCGCGACCGGGTCGACGGCGGCGGAGGCGGCTGCCTACTTCTGCAGCTGCTGCAGCCTCTGCTGCAGCTCCTGGGTGGCGTAGGGGTTGGAGATGTCGGAGGCGATGCTGGGCGTCGGCTCCTTGCCCCCGGCCAGGTGCTGCTGCGAGCCCGACACCGCCAGGTTGGAGCCGCTCCGCCCGCTCTCCGCCAAGCTCCGAGCTCCGCCCCCTCCTCCGCCCGGCCCCGGGTCCGCGCCTCCGGGGGACCCGGCTCCCGACTCCTCCGCCGGCCTCCGCCGGTCCTGGGACGATGCGGGAGCGGAGCGGGGGTTGTCGGGGGAGGAGGAGGAGTCCGGGGAGAAGGAGGAGGTCTGAGGGGTCGGGTCGGGGGAGGAGGACTTACGGACCTGCACCGAAGACGGGGCGGAGCTGGAGGAGGAGGAGGAGGCGTCCTTATCCAGACACAACACCTGGAAACAGGTAAGAGCACAACTACAACAGGGCTGCCTGGGAACAACTAGTAGGTAGGTAGGTAGGTAGATAGGTGGGTGGGTGGGTAGGTAGGTAGCTAGGTAGTTAGTTGGTTATTTGGGCAGGTAGGTAGGTGGGTGGGTAGGTGGGCAGGTAGGTTGGTAGGTCGATGGATAGGTAGGCAGGTAGGTAGGTAGGTGGGTAGGTAGGTAGGTAGATAGGTGGGTATTTAGTTGGTTATTTGGGCAGGTAGGTAGGTCGATCGATAGGTAGGCAGGCAGATAGGTATGTAGGTCTGCAGACATGTAGGTAGTGGTGTATGTAGGTGTGTAGGTAGTGGTGTATGTAGACATGTAGGTGGTGGTGTATGTAGGTGTGTAGGTAGTGGTGTATGTAGGTGGTGGTGTATGTAGGTGTGTAGGTAGTGGTGTATGTAGGTGTGTAGGTAGTGGTGTATGTAGGTGGTGGTGTATGTAGGTATGTAGGTGGTGGTGTATGTAGGTACCCGCAGAGACATCTTCATCTTGAGGGTGCAGCTCGGCCCGGAGTTCTTGAGAGGAAACCGCTGGTTGAGCGTCATGTCTTCGGCCTCCAGCAGGTTTGTCAGCGGCAGCGTCAACGTCCCCAGCGAACATTCGTGTTTCTCGTCCTTCACCTGAACACAACACAAAAAAACAACAACAACCCACCTGTTACATTACGCAAACTTAATTTCTGACCCTGTCGCTGAAGAAACTTGTGTACCTCAACCTCCAGCTCTTGGCTTCTGGGGTTGTGGATGAGGAAGGTGAAGGCCTCCTCCCACACCGGCTCATTGGTCTTATATCGGGTCTGCGGCGGGACACGACAAGAGATCGGGCGATTGGCATGAAATGTGACAGGAGTGGACGGACGCTGAGCGGACACTTTGGTCTCACCTTGCTGTCAAACGACTTGTGTCCCACTCTGAACTGGACAAACGGACTGGGATCACTGGTCACCTTTTTACCGGACTGCAGGGAAAAAAAGAGAAGAAAAAACTGTCTTCAAAAAAAAAAAAGAGGGTGAGCGATGCGTGAACTGAAAAATACTGTGATAAACTCCAATTAGTAAAGAATCTGATTTGTGAACACTGGATATCCAGACGTTTCAGCATGTGACGGAAACGTGTCACTTTAAACAGGAAGGAAGTGATTTTTTTTTTTTTTAAAAGCGCCCCAAACCATGACGTGTGAGAAACGAGAGAAAAGATCAGTTATTTACAACACACAGCGTTAGACGCGGCGCATTTCTGAACGCAGACAGGATTAGTGCGGCGTGTTAATGTTTTACCACGTCAGCGGTCTGAGGGGCGTTCGCTGTCGTTTCCAAACGTAGGAAAAGGGGACAACGTGTGGATCTGGGCAGTTTATCTGTCGATTTGTCTTCCGACGTCAAAAAAAAAACAATTACAAAACGCAGATTTTTTTTTTTTTCTTTCTTTTCAAACGTTCACAACTTTTACTGATGTGTGGAGTCAGTTGTGCGAGTTAAATCAGTGACGGGGATGTTGTGCGTCTGAAACTTTGAGATTGTCGACCCTGCAGTGTTTGAGCTTAGTGGCCAGAAGTTTGTGGACGCCGACGATGATCAGGTCACGTCCCACAGCAGCGCTGCCCCGGCTACGAGCCGATCGTGTGTGTGTGTGTGTGTGTGTGTGTGTGTGTGCGCGCCTCGGCCGCGTTTCTTCCCGTGATGTGTTTGTGCTCCGGTTACCGTGTCGTTACCTTGAGCGCCTTACTGACCGAGGCCTTCTTCAGCCCCGTCTGGTTGAACTCTAACGGATTGCGCTTTGATTTTCCCCCCGGGGACAAGGCAGGAGAGAGCAAACACACACACACACACACACACAGACGCACAAAGACACACACCAGGTTAATAGGGGAAAAGAGGAGCGTGCAGGGAGGAGGAGGAGGACAGAACACCAAATCAGTTTGCACCAAACAACACAAACAGGGAGACAACATGAATGATCACATGGTTAATGTCAGTCACCAATTAAACCTGGACATGAGGTCAGAACCAGAGTCCGACCAACACACGAGCCCCAAATCACAACAAACCAATAAAGTTTTAAATTATAAACGAAGTAGAAAGAGACGTTTGTGATTCTTTCAGCCAATCACAACGCGTCTAAACCCTGTTGGTCGGACTCGGGTTCGAAAAAAGAAGCACCACGTCGGATGGGAGTCACTGGTTAAGGATGGAGAGGAGAGGCGATGGGAGACCAGAGGGGCCGGTTCTGATCCGAGAGAAGCTGCGATGGGAAACCCTCTGATTGGACACACAGCGGGGATTAAACACGAGGAGGATGGAGGGCGGCGATCCACAGAGAATTCGTTTTTCAATAGATTTGACCCTTCCTCAGCTCTCTCCCTCACCTGCGCGGCCCCCTCACCACACCTCCCCTGCCCTGCCCCCTCCCCCCACAGCTCCTCAGCCTGCCACCCTCAACATCAATCAACCAGGCCACCCCTCCCCTCTGAGTCTCTCACCACCCATCATCCCCACACCCTCACCCCAGTCTTTCTCCACACACCTCTCAATAACAGATGATCAGGTGAGAAGTCAACTTAAAAAGATCAAGGCTAGGAAGGCCCCGGGACCAGACGGCATCAGCCCAAGACTACTCAAGGACTGTGCTGACCAGCTCTGTGGTGTGCTCAGGCACCTGTTCAATTTGAGCCTGAGCCTGGAGAAAGTCCCAGCCCTGTGGAAGACCTCCTGCGTGGTACCAGTACCAAAGACACCGCGCCCCAAGGAGCCTAACCACTTTAGACCTGTTGCCTTGACTTCTCACCTGATGAAGACCATGGAGAGGATCATCCTTCGACACCTGCGATCCCTGGTGGGCACTCAGCTGGACCCCCTGCAGTTTGCTTACCGTCCTGGGATTGGGGTGGACGATGCAGTGATCTACCTGCTGCATAGATCACTGCTACACCTGGAGGACAGCGGGCGCTGTGAGGATCATGTTTTTGACTTCTCCAGCGCTTTTAACACAATCCAGCCAGCACTGCTTAGAGGGAAGATGGAAAGTGTGGGAGTAGACCAACACCTGGCTGCTTGGATTACTGACTATCTCACCAACAGACCACAGTATGTGAGGATACATCAATGTGTGTCTGACGTGGTGCTCAGCAGCACGGGTGCCCCTCAGGGTACAGTGCTCTCCCCTTCCTCTTCACCCTCTACACGTCGGACTTCACCCACAACACCACACAGTGCCACATCCAGAAGTTCTCCGATGACACAGTCATTGCCGGCTGTGTTTCTGAGGGAACGACATGGAATACAGGACTGTCATCAGGGACTTTGTCAGCTGGAGTGAGCTCAACCAGCTTCAGCTCAACACCAGCAAGACAAAAGAGATGATAGTCAACTTCCAGAGGAAAGCATCACCATTAACGCCAGTAAACATCCAGGGATCGGACATAGAGGTGGTGGTAAGCTACAAATTCCTGGGTGTTCACCTGAACAATAAACTGGACTGGACTGAAAACACCCAAGCCCTCTACAAGAAGGGCCAGAGTCGCCTCCACCTGCTGAGGAGACTGAGGTCTTTCGGGGTGGGCAGGACCCTGTTAAGGACCTTCTACGATTCTGTGGTGGCCTCAGCCATTTTCTTTGCTGTGGCCTGCTGGAGAGGAGGCAGTACGGACAGAGACAGGAGCAGGATCAATAGACTGATCAGGAGAGCAAGCTCTGTCCTGGACTGTACCCTGGACTCTGTAGAGGATGTGGGGAGAGAAGGATGTTAGCTAAGCTGACATCCATCATGGATAACACCTCTCACCCCCTACATGACACGGTGGGGTCCCTGAGCAGCTCCTTCAGCAGCA
>JAFBJZ010000617.1:185000-237500 GCA_016785225.1 Psettodes erumei | reverse complement strand
TTATTAAGCTTCGCCGGGAACATCGTCGCAGCTCGCACAAGCTGCGGTCGAACCTGCAGGCTGCAGGGAGACGCGCTCAATGCCTCCCATTATGGAAGCTGCCACCGCAGCTGATGACGCGCCGCCGCCGCCGTGCGCTGATCTGAGCTCTGTTTGTGTTTGCAGATAAGACGAGGCCCGAGGCGGCGGAGCTAACGGCAGCTAACGGCTAATGTTAGCAGCTGTGGGAGATTTATTTTAAATAAACACAACGATGACGACGCCCCAGTTAGGGGTGCTAACTGTTACAGACTGTTACAAATACACACACGTGTCACGTTGTGTAGTTAAATTTAGCCAAAAATGTGTCGGCTTCATCTTGGGGTGGGGGGGACAGAACTGCAGCTTGACAAAACACATGCACACAACACAACACAACACAACACAACAGCGGCCTTTCTCTTTCCCGCGTCCCCTCTCGTGTTGCGTTGTGCATTTTGCAGCTCGTGCCGTCACGCTGGCGCCGCGCCCGCTGGGATTAACCGCTCCGCTGAGGTCCGGACGGAGCCGAGCGGAGCCCGGCCCCTGCGGCACCACGGAAGAAGAGGGAAACCCCACCCAGTGCCATGTCACAGGAGCACAGGGAGGCGAAGAGGAGGAGGAGGAGGAGGAGGAGGAGGAGGAGCTCCGGCCCCACATCTGGTTTTCTGCTCCTGACGGGTCGACCAGGCTGCTTTAAACTCCTGCGCCGCCCCGGCTACACACCTGCAAACTCCACCCGGCGCAACACAACCTCGGCTGTGTGCGCTCCACAGAACGGCAGCCGACACATGCGACTGCATGGATTTGCGTGACAGTGCGTAAGTCGACCTTTGCCCCGCGCTCGCTGCTTGTGATCAGGTTAAATCTGCAGTTCACTGTTCCCACCTCAGTCTTTCCCAATAACGCTGCAGTTGCACACATTTCATCACAGCCCAGCGGTGACCTGGCGTCACCTCTGTGGCCCGAACACGCTTACATTTCACATAAATAAGATTTAATCCCGTCCGAGGTCGTTAATAATCCCTTTGAGATTATTAGAGGTCACGGATGGGACAACATCGTCGGTCGAGAAAAAGCCTATTATAGACGGTGTCATTCCTCAGAGACGAGAACCGCTCCAGAACCTCGGGCGTTCTTGGCCCGCGATCGGCGAGCGGCGCCCCTCATCCAGCCTCATTCCACACATTGCTCCCCGCGAGAGCGAGCCAGCAGGGAGGGGGAGGAGGAGGCGGCGGCGGCATCGGCGGCGGCGTGCTCTCCGCCTCAAATCTGAACATCTGTTTTACTAAAGGTCCGATTAAGCGATTAAGTCACCAGCAGACTTCCCATGATGCTCCGGGAGTTTTTGTTAATTTCATTTTAACTTCAATAAAACATGCAGCTGGTTATTTGGTTCCCGGTTCATCATGGAGGTTTTGAGGTCAGCGTGACGGAGGCGAAGCAGATAAAGCGTCTCGTCTGAAGGCCCCCGGGGGTCAAAGGTCATCGGCGTTATCAGCGCAGACATGCCAGCGCTCTGACATCCTTTCACTGTTTGGTTTACACAAACCTCGCGAGTCTCGCAGTTCGTGGGTTGGAGCAGATTTGCTCCAAACGTGCGACAGCTTCGATGAGCGGCGCCGAGTTTGCGTCCGGCTGGCGTCCTGCCGTCCGCTCAGCGGTTTCCTGGCGTTGCCGTCGGCGACGTCACTGCGGGAGCCTCGCTCTCACGCAGCCCGATGAACGAAAATGCTTGGCGGCTCGGCGGCGCCGAGGGTTCGGGAGCTGTTAACGTCTTCTGACATCGGTGTCATTTTGCGGCCGTGCGACCGACATCTGCGGCTAACGGCTCCTTTTCGTCATCGATTGACGAGCTGATTAGTTTATCGATTCAACCTTTCGCAGCCCAAGCGGCGAACGTTTTAAAAAGACGGCGAGGAGTCCGGAGCTCGCTGGCGTGGAGTCAACAAAAGGGTAGGACGTGTGACCTTCTCTGCCGGCCATTAACAGAGCCTCATTAAACAGGCGACCGAGTTTGCTTTGTCCGGCGGGTTGAAAACGAAATGTCAGAGACGCTGCTGCCTCCGTTTGTCCACGCCGTCGATCCGTCTCTCAGGAGGAGACAGCGGCGAAACCTCTGGGGCCTCGCGCCGCTGGACTCGCTGCATGACCCGGCTGCCATGAAATATTCATTTTCTCCATTTGTCGGCCGCTACGCTGCACAAACACCCCTTGTTCCGTGACTCTGACTTGACTGCACTGAGCCGGCGCATGAAAGCGGAGGGTTAGTCTGGCGACACGGCAGTTTTAACAGCTCACAGTGGAAAGGTTTAACCTCCGACCCGAACGACGGGACCAAAGAAATCAAAACGGTCTGAGCAGGGATTTTATGTTTTTTTTTTATCTTTCCTCACCGACGATAAGGATGGTTTTAATCTCAAGTTTCCTGAGGAAAAACATTTTTTTAAAAAAAACTTATGTGGAGACATGGCGAGGAAGCCGGTTTTTGCTATGAGTCAGTTCTGTCAGGTGACCCGGTCCGTGTTGAGGAAACCCAAGCTTCGCACACAAAGCAACGATGACGAGTCGGTGACCGCGAGAGGAATGCAACAACGCGGGAGGACTCACCCATGGCGGCAGCTCCGTCGTCTGCACGCTCTGCTTCGTGGCTTTCTCCTCGTGCTCCAGGAACGCCAAGGCGCGGTTTATCCTGTAGTCCTTGCCGCCGTGGTTCCTCCTCCAGTAGAACAGCGCGGCGAGTCCGATCAGAACCCAGCTGAAGCTGAACTCGAAGTATCCCAAGATGTAGATCGGGAAGATGATGGCGAAGGTCTTGGCGAACTTAATCCACATTTGGGTGACCTCCGTCAGCGAGGACTGCTGCTCGTCCTCCAGCTCTGCCGGAGAGAGAGGCGAGCCCGCGGGGGAGCTCGCCGGGTCGCCGGGCCCCGCCACGGGCCCGTTCGCCCCGACACCCGGCCCCACCGAGCCCTCCATCCTGTTACTCATTTCTCCTCTGGAAAGACACCTTTGAGAGACAAAGAGCGAGGTTACCGTCCTGTCACACGCGGAGACAAAAGGTTTGCCGGGTCAAGGTCAAACAAGTTAGGCTCTAGTTTTTACCCAAAGGGCTAAAATAACATTTTGCATTACAACAAGCTCACTATTTACCACTACAAAGGTTATTTTCCATTAGTGCTGACACTGAATAATAGATGTGCAGTGGCAGCACACTGGGCTGAGAAAGGAAAAGACTTTTCCTTTCCAAAGAAGCCAATAACAAAGACCAGGGTTGTTGTTTTTTTATGTGCCACACAGTGACCGTAAATCTTACAAAAGGCAACTTTAGTTCATTACAGCTGGAATTAAACTTGGAGGGAGGCAAACTAAGCATGTACCATGGCAAATCTTTAAATTATTATGTGTCCAAACTAATAGCTTATTAAAAAAAAAGAAGAATACAACAGATATTAAAGGAGTGTTAGGCCTGCTGCAATATACTGCATGTTACAGCACTGTAGGCTGTAAAAAAAAAAAAAAAAAGTTGGCTAATTAAATCAACAGCTTCAAATTAGCTTGTTTTGAGTATTTAGAAAATGACTAAGAAGTTCCACCGTGCAAAGGGCGGCCAAAACAAAAACGTCATCCGTTGGGTCTACAGCAGTGTTTCCACAGCCTGCGTGACATATCCACGCAGCTGTCATTCCCGTGCCTGCCCTCCGGAACGGCGAAGACGTCATACAAAACTCCGCTGAGAAAAATGAGCATTTTGCGTTACCTCGCTCCGGCGTGAGGGTGGCGGCACGTCGTGCTTCACCAAACCGATGTTGTGAACCGGCCGGCCCCGCTCCTCAATTCGGCGCCTGTCCTGGACGCCCACACGCGTTTTGTCGGCTGTAATATCAACTTTTAAAAGTGCCCGAACCATTGGCCCCGCGTTATCGCGCCAACGCAGCCTTACATGGCAACAAGTGCGAAACCGTTACTGGCACACACTTTCTCCCTGAAACGTGTACCGTGTTACTGGTTCACAATAATGCCGAACAGAAGAGCAGGGGTGACTAAATCTAATTTTTGCTTCGAGTCGCCGCTCGCGGTGCGTTAAACCCCCCCGGCGAGCGGAGAAACGCTAAAACGCTCGATTTTCCTCCGGAGTCCGCGGTGACGTTCTCTCCAAAGTGACACGTATCGGGAGCTACGACTTCCCCAACAGCGGCGCGCGAGCCAAACACCAGCGGATGAAAAAAAACACACGCACGCACGCGCGCGCGCGCACGCACACAACAACAACTTCTTCTTCTTCTTCTTCTTCTTCTTCTTCTACGCTCGCCGCCCAGCACACTCACCAGTTTCCGCCTGCGACATTCGCGCTTCCCTGACAAATAAAGTGAGATTCACTCCGCCGGCCGAGCCCACTTCATGCCGACCAAGCTCTGATAACCCTCCGCCTTCTCTCTCTCCCCCTCTCCACACACACACACACACACACCCCGTCAGCACATCCTGCCGCGAGGACGAGCGGTCCGCCTCAGCCGGCCCCGCAGGAAACCGTCATCGCGGGAAAGAGGTCAGCCTCCGACGGGGAGGGCGCTGCGAACGCTCGCGCTCTCAACGGCAGACCCGGGCGCCATCTTGTGACGGAGTTTGATAAAAGAAAGAAACGGTAGCGTTCAACTTTTACAAGTTTTTTTTTTTTTTAAAATGTTGTGAGGTTTGGCGTTTACTTAGTCCAGGTTTTTTAAAGTCTGACTACTAATTGTAATTCTTTCTTTTTTTAATAAACAGTATTTTCCAACAATATGGCGTCCTCATGTAAACCAATTTAGACGATTAGTCAGTTAAAAAAAAGATGAGACGGTACATTTTCATTTTTTTTCATCTAAACATCTAAAACTACCTGTTAATTTATCAAAATATTGAAATAATTAGTTGGTTTAGGTTAATCAGCGTCGAGTCCTGGTCTGTGTGGTCTGGAAGGAGAAAAAAAACTGTGAAATTTTCCATTTTTTGTATTTTCACAGACAGAATAAATGTTTTAAACTGCTGGTGTTGAGAATAAAATTGGTGGGTGTGTTACGAATGATTTTATTTTTTTTTAAAGTAGTTGAATTTAAATGCGTCCCTGGAGTTAGCCTGTGTGTCACAGCACAGTGACAACCAAAGTACATTTAACATATTTCCCTTCCTAAAACACGACGTCGAGATTACAACGCTCTCGTGACAGTAAGGATTAAGATTACATCTGATTGGGGCAGGGGAGGGCTAACTCCTGACCTTTGACCTTTGACCCTTTCATCCCATTTGTCTCCTGCAGGGTCGGCGTTTTCGCGTGACGTGGACCGTCGGTCAGGTCAGCCGGCCGGGTGAGATAAATTAGATAAATAAAAGATAAATTATGATGTAAAACGTCAGCGGCTGCGCTCTCTGCTGAGGGATGGATTAAATTTTGCGCAGCAGCATCTCCCCACTAGATGTCATGGTCGTGTTTGCGAACCGAACCGTCGCAGTCAACGTGGAGAATAAATCAGCGGCGGTGGATCGATAAACTCCTGCAAAAATTCATACATTGGGGTTTATAACAAGCTGAAAACCGAGATGCAAGGACAAGAGCTCCTAATTTAGTTTGTGTTGAAGTCAGAAGATGTAGTCACTGAGCTGGGAATTGTGTAACGCACTTATTTAACCTGCTGTCGCGCTTGCTCAGGTTGACGGGATCAAACCACAGAGTGTTAAATGTGAAATGGACTTGGCTGCCTGCACACTGTTTGCTCTTAAAGCGATCTACTTTAACGTACCGTCAGCGCCGGCCCGTTTGAATTTGGGTCGACAACAACGCACAATGAGAGACTATGTTTTCTCTCCGCGCAGAATAAAAATAAAAATAACAACAGGAGGATTATCTTGTGGGACAGACGCAGCCTGTAACTCTCATCATTCTCATTTTATTTGCTCTCTTTGTGCAGGGTAATGACAGCGAGAGGGAGGAGGAGGAGGAGGAGGAGGAGGAGGAGGAGGAGGAGGGGGAGGAGGAGGAGCGATGTGCGAGTCCACGGCGCCGAGGCGTTAAACTTCCCGTGTCTCCGGACTGTTGAGGTGAGAGGGAAGACGTCGGAGCTGAGGTAGAAATGGATGTGGTTTCATGATGACAGACACTGGAAGTTTCCGCCCGACAAGTCGCCCAGATTAAAGGTTTGGTTTTGATTTGGCCCACAGACGCACAAATGTGTCCACAGACGCACAAATGTGTCCACAGACGCACAAGTGTGTCCTGGCTTCAGGCTGAAAAGACGAGAAAACAGAAGAAACGATGCAGTGAAACACGTCCCGTGAATTTCCCCTTTACTTTGATTTTAGATTGCACTTAATGATCCATTCAGACCCCCCCTCGGTCCCGCGCTGCAGCATTTCAGTTTCTCATCTGCCGCCGTCTTTTCAACCCCGCTTGAGTTTGCGGGTGCGATATCATCTCCGGGCCTGCGTCGCCTTTTTCCATAACAAATTCAATAAGCGTACCGCGCGAGGCTTTACGAGCCCATCTGGACCCTTTGTGCTGAATTTTCTATAAATATGCAAATATGTTTTCTGATGGAGGCCGCCCTCGCTGCGTACCCAGGGTTTTCAAAAAAATTTTTTTTTTTCCCAAATCGCGCTTGTGATGATTCGCCGAGCGCCGTCATCTGACCTCCCCGAAAACAAATTGCGCTTCTGCGTTCCGCGTTCTTGACCTCGGATCTCAGGGACGCGGCGAGGGACTTTGTCCCGCTTCTCTTCGCAAACACGCGTCCGTCCACCTGGACGCCGGAAAACACGAGCGGCAGCTGGAAGAGGAGCGGCCGACTCGCAGGCCGGATACTTATCTTCTTTTTAAAATCTGAATTCTTCTCCAGCGGCGCCAACTGAAACGATAATTAGTCAACAGCGAAGACGCTCGTCTTTGTCTCATCGGGTCTTAATCAAATAATTCACAGGCCTCTTGGTTCTGATCAGCTTCGGTGAAGGCGCCCCCCCCACCCCGTCTGGACCGGGACGGGTACATTCTGTCTCGCAGTGTTTACTTTTGGATTTCTACACAAGCCATAAAGCACTCGAGGCGGCCGCTCCGCCGGACTCCTGTGTTGACATTTTTCTCGCGGCGGCCCGGGTTTTTGTGTAAATACCTGCCCCGCTCCGTCCTCTCACGAGCCCAGAGACACAAACCATGTGCGCCTTGTGTGTGTGTGTGTGTGTGTGAGTTTCATCTGCTGAAGTGACATTTTACTGACAGCCTGTCACACACTATGTTCCTTCAGACAGTTCAGTGACCTTTATTTGACAGAGACCCACTTCTTCTTCTTCTTCTTCTTCTATCGTCGCTGTTTTGGGTGTTTCTCCTTCCGGGCGACACACGAGAGGCAGAACCTTCTTCTCTCTCTCTTTTTTTTTTTTTTTTGTTCATCTATTTTGACATTTTTTTTTTGGCCTATTTTTGCCTCCACAGCACATCCAGCCCTCCATGCTCTCGTTGGGGATGTGATGACGACCCTCCCGGGACCTGGAGGGGAACCAGTTTGCCGAACTGGTGAATCCAGGGAAGAATGGACGTTTTCTGGGGAGATCGCAGGTGAAGTGGCATCAGACACCCCCCCGCAAACACACACACAGTTCAATACAAAAGCGCCTGCACCGTCGGGGACAAAGTGTATTGAAGGCCGTCCCGTAGAGCCGCGGACAAAGTCAAATTATTTAATGATTGCACAGCGGCCGCGATGTTTTCAGAGCAGTCTCTGAGGTGGTGGGGGGGGTTTGAGCCGCAGCCACGTGTCCGCTCAGATACTCGTCCTTTATTTACTTTATTTAAAAACCTGTTTTACTTTCAGTCACACTCAATTATTCCAGAGCGAGGCGTCTCCCAGCAGAGTCAATTTTCTGCGAGTCAACACAAGAATCATTAAAGTTTTACTTTGACTTTTTTTTTTTCTTTCTTTAACTACATTTGTTCTTCCTCTCACACATAAGGTGGGACACTGAGTCCACTCAGGTTTTGCGGCTCCAGCCTCATTCGGTTCCGGTGGTGAACTTAAAGTAGATAACGCCCGGCAGACCCCGTGTGGGGTCGCAAATCAAACGCACTGCAACATGTTTCATGCACATTTTTAGTGCAAAATAACACGGGTTCCACTGCACCTCACACCATTAACGAGATCAATGTTCTGATCACAAACTCGTCTTCACGTTCAGTCGGTCAAACGAAGCCACCGTGTTTCCTTTGAACTTTTCTTAGTGACCTGAAAAGGTGAACGTGTCCTTTATTACACGAGGAACAAAACAAAAAAAAAATCTATTCTATCTGACCAAGATCTATTCTGTCTGTTTCCGAGAGAGAAAACAGGTCGACGCGGAGACGCCGCTGCAGCTTCCCTTTTGAGGGTTTTATTTTGAAGGCGGCGACAGGAAGCCGCTCGCACTCGCGCTCGCTTGCCGTCGCGCTCTTCAGCAGCGGGTAAACTCGTCTCTCAGCGCAGTCAGCTCGGCGGAGGCGACCCGCGTGGACACGCAGGATCCCGCCGGCCGGGCTTTCTTATCCTCCCTCTCTCTCTCTCCCTCTCTCTCTCTCCCTCTCTCTCTGTTTGTTTTTCTTCTTCATGGGATGTTAACGGGAAGAAAAAGCGGGATGAAAACTGGAGTTTGAGCGGACGTGTGACCCAGACCTGCAGCCGGGAGCCAACATGAGAAGTTTGCTGCTGGTCACCTTGTGTTTCTCGACGTGTCCGCTCCGGGTGAGTCGCTCCCTCTGTGTGTGTGTTTGTTTTTCACACCTGGACGCCATTATTAATAAACATTAATAATTAATAAGAAGTAGAGGAGGTTAATGTTATGTGGACGACGAGGCCGGGGTGGGGTGGGGTGGGGTGGGGTGGGGTGGGGTTACGTGACGGCGTCACGTTGTGGCTGCAGCACATGTTCGGCTGCGTCTTGATCGATCGATTGATCGATCAGTCGATCGATCTTAAAGGTGATTTGTTTAACATGAAGACGACTGCGATGTTTTGATGTCCTCATGTTTGAGGTTGGTTACCAGGTGTGTGTGTGTGTGTGTGTGTGTGTGTGTGTGATGGATGTTTTCTTCACGTTGCAGAAGCGGCAGAACGTTTTATCAATCGATTGACTGATTGATTAATCAGCTGTCACGTCTTGTTACCTGCGTGAGATGTGGTCAGGCTGCGTGCACGCCGCTTTTCACGATGTTTCACGTTTAGTCATTGTTGGGGGGCAGTGGAGAAATGACACATGAAAAGCAAAAAAAAAAAAAAAAAAAAGTGAACTGGAGGCTGCACTGATTCATCACTCCACGTTTTTTGGGGGGGAAAAGGCGAGCAGGCGGGCGGCGGTTGATGCAAAACGGCGAAACGAGAAAACCTCAGATCGCTGCGCGGCGACAACAGAGCCGAGAGAGTTGGCGCCGGGCGACAACCCCCCCCCACCACCACCACCGGGTGCCAGCGCCCGTGACGGGAGGATTTCCTGCTTCCCTTCTGTTTTACATCACGGCGAGCCTCGAACGTCTCTCGCGGGAAGGTCGTCCCCCGCCATCTCTGTTCCATTGGGATCATCGTCCTCCAGCTCATCCCACATCAGGATAAACAGTGGAAGTGCTGGGAATTTTTTACGAGTCGTGACTGTAAAGTTGATTTGCCATTTTTTTATTTTCTGCCGCCTCGGCGCACCTGAGCACGACGGGGGCTCAGGTGGGACCCGGCTCCCGAGGCCCCGGCGGAGCTTTCGTATATCGTGTTTACGCGCAAGATCCTCGCGAAGAACCCGCCGCCGTCTGTCTAATGTAATCTGGCAGCGCGGGAGGTACCGGGTGCCAAGATCCCAACGCACATCTGGCGAAAGCGAGGTTTCCTGCCCGGAGAGGAGGCGTCAGCTGACCTCGATTAATCATCACAATAAAAACACGTTTCCA
Source organism: Psettodes erumei (assembly GCA_016785225.1). Classification (NCBI taxonomy): domain Eukaryota; kingdom Metazoa; phylum Chordata; class Actinopteri; order Pleuronectiformes; family Psettodidae; genus Psettodes; species Psettodes erumei. The sequence continues at coordinate 227,554 of JAFBJZ010000617.1, read as the reverse complement.
ACTGGAGGAGAGGAACCGGACCGGAGCGCCCGAACCGCGGGCGTCTCAGGCGGACGGACCTGAGACCCAAAATAAAACCGGCCGTTAATGAAACACGGAGGAGACTCCGGCGGCTTCTACCTCGAGAAACAATCAGGATTGAGTGAGATTAAAAAAATAAATCAGGCGGGGTCAGTTCGCCCCCGGCCGCTCGACCCCCCCCTGCGCCCAAAACAGCACCTGAGCCCGTTCGTTCCACTTTTAATTACGAACCTCCGCGTAATCAGAGCTCCCGCAGACGCAAACGAGCCGGACAGGTGGCGAGACCGCCGCTCGCAGCTGCGACGCGGCCTCGCCGAGTCGACATCAAAGCTCTCGCAGCGCCGAAGTGACGGGCGGCGTCTGGCGACCGGCGGGCGTGAAAGCTGCGCGGTGATTAAAGATACAGACCGAAGATTTAAAAGAGAGAGAGGGAGAGGGTTTCCATTTCAGGATAATCTTTGCACGGCAGTTAAGAGACGAAGGCAGGCGGGAACGGCGGCGTGCAGCGAGCGCTCGCTTTATTTGGCCCGTCGGCGCGAGAAAAATGAGCTGCAACTAAACCAACGCCGTCGTATTCTTTTACCGGGAAAAAAAAAAAAAAAAAAAAAAGCCCTGAACAAGCAGAAAACAAACTGGAGCGGGATTTAGAGAGGAAGAAGAAGAAGCTCAGAGCGAATAAGTCCCGGCGTAAAAATGAAAATAAACCCCAGAATCCAGCAGGGCCTCAACCCCGACGCCCCAGAACCGGTTCTGTCGGTCCACCGGGCCGCGCGGCGCCTCAGATCCCGGCGAGAACGCGGTCGACGACAAACGCAGCATCTGTTGTTAAGCATCTGTCGCAGTATTAGAGCCCACGTGTGCGGTGAAAGCAGGTAACGTCCACCTCCACTGGGGGGGGGGGATCAGCGGGAGCCGAACCCACGCCCCGCCCACTCCTCTGCGCTCGCAGCGAGCCGATTCAAGGGCGACGCCAACGTCTCAGCCCCCGACCCGAGCGGCGATCACGCCTGCGCACGCCTTCCTCCGAGGAGACGCTAACAAAGAGCGAGCGCTGCCCGCGCACACACACACACACACACACACACAACAAAACGCAAAACACAACACGGTGTCCGTGTGAACTGCTGGGCCGGTAATTGCTGCGTTTACGCGGCGGACACAAAGTCACCTGTGACTGGCGGGGGGATCACAACATAAGCCGGGGGGGGGCAAAGCTGCAGCCGCCTTCATCTCTCATATGTAAATGGATTCATTTATCGCTGCCAAGCCGTGTGGTGATGCAGGCGCCCACCGCCGCTTTCTCTGCACTTCCTCTTCTTCTTCTTCTTTGTTGACTGAGGTTTTCCACAAACTCCGAGGCAGCGAAACTCTTGAGCTGTCACAGAAAATGTTTTTTTTTTTCCGGTTCGCTGAGACCCGGCTGCACTTTCCCCGTCCGACCCGGTTGCCAGATGCAGTCGTTTTTGGGTTTTTTTTTTTGGTTAATTCTGGCAACCCGGCGAACGCACACAGCCGATTTGTTGCCTTTGTGTTGGGGCCGCAGAGAGGGCGGCAGGGCGGGCGTGACCCACGGCGGCGCCGCGACTCCTCGCGTGCGGCCGCCGCTTGCTCCGCGAGCGCCAAATGTTAACGCAGCGGGGGCCCGACAAACCCGCCTCCGCCGCGAAACCGCAGAAACAGGAAACAATAGAGGCGCCAAAAATATGAAGAAGCCTTTAGTTTTTCATAATCTGGATTAAATTTGGCTTGCTCCGCCGCCGGGGCCTCTCCGTACTGTAAATCACACTGGATCAGGGGATCAGCTGAGTAGCCTTAAATGGGATCAGCACTGTTCGCTCTTTGTTTTCTCTCACACGTGAGAAAAACACCAGGCGCCGACGGGGACTACTTTCAGCGGCGGATTAATCCACGCCTGGGTCGCCGCCGCGTGTTCGAGGTCGTTTCCTGACACATCCTGACGCCGCCTCGCGTCTTTTACTGCAGATTTGGGGCAGCTGGGGCCCGAAGGCGTCGGCCCTCGCTCTCCCTCTGCTGCTGCTGCTGCCCGGCGCCCTTGAGCAAAGGCACCAAAAACCTTGAACAGGCCGAGACTGCTCGATCAGAAAAAGATTGTTGTTGGTTTTTTTGTTGAGATGAGCAGATGCTGAGGTGCAGACAGGGCTCGTCTCTCCGCCGTGCATCTTCAAATGAAGTTTTAACGTCAGGCGGCGAGCGAGTGAATTTGTAACGCGAGGCGGTCGGAGGCAGCGGCGCCTCGCGGCGCTCCCAGCCTCCCCCGCAGTGCGATTACCATGATAAAAACAAATCAGGAAGCCGCGTTTTCCGCTATCCGCGTAATCTGATGCACGGCGTGATTTCCGTCGGCTAATAGGCTTCGCCGCGCGCTCCGATAACGACTGTTTAAATGAAATCTTCGCTGTGGGGGATCCTGTCGCGCGAATACAGTCGCCTCATTGTCGATGTGTCTGATAGCAGTTTGCCGCTCGCGGACGTTCGCTAAGCCTCTTATCCGCCGCGAATAATGCGACTCACGTCCTCGAACGTCAAACGTTCGCGGTTCTTCCCTCCGTTCGCGTGATCTTCACAAACGTACAGTCGGCGCGCTCGACGGCACGGGAACAACATTTGGACGAGGCGACGCGTGTGCGCCGCGGTAAAAGAGGGCGCGGCTGCAGTTACGGGAGGTGTCGCTCCACCCTGTTTGGGTGGAGACGGGTGGAGAAGCCGCAGCGTGTCCTGAAAGTTGCGAGCGCTCAAAGCCGATACTGGATTTTTGTTTTTTATTTTTAGATGCAAATCCGTTTTTTCACGGCGGTTCACGAGCCTCCGCTGCAGCCAGCACACCTGACTGCACTTCACGCGCGTTAATCTAATCGCTTTAATCGCCGCAGCCTTGAAGTCGTAATCCCGCCGGTCACGGCGGATTCAGGACCCCTCCCCTCCCTCCTGCACTTTGTGGCGCCAAGCGGATATTACCGCGCAGCTTTTTAGATCCAGATATGGACGTTGAACGGCGTGAGGCGACCCGCCGGCTTTTATCTGACTCACCGGCAGCTCGTACCTGCGTCTTGTCGTCGTCTTCCTCGGCAGACGATGAGAATGTGTCGAAAGGTCTGGAGACAGCCAGTAAGGGGACCTTGAGTCACGGCTGTTTTGTTCGCTTCAAACGCCTGCGGCCACTAGGGGGTCATCGTTGTCCAAACCTGACTTCCTGCGCCGCCGGTTTTTTTTTTGCCCTTCCTTCCTCTCACCTGTTATTTTCATCCACTTTCACTCCTCTTCAGCTTTTTCCCCATCGTTGGCCACACGTGTAATTTCCTTTCTCAGCACTTTGTGCACTCCACGAAGAAGAAGAGAAAAGAGGGGTGGGCAAACACCAGCCGGGGTCGGTTTGTTTGTTTGTTTTTCTCTCCAGGCAGCGTTTCTCTGACGGGTGGAGTTAAAGGTTACAGGGATGAAGTTATATGAAGGTTATACAAAAGGGAAGAACGGGTTAAAGCCAACTGACGGTGTACGTTTCAGGCGATGGTGACGAGTCGTGAGGAACAGGTGCGCGGGTGGGCGGGGTTTAGGCCGCAGGAAACAGGAGGTCAGTCGTGTGGGCGGGCGGAGTCACGTCGGTGGAGGAATTTCGTCCTTTCGGTCCGACGCCGCGCCGGCGTTCGATGCATCTGACCGTCTGTCGCGTGTTCTGTTCTTCCGTCGCAGGTGGACGGCCGACACCCGACCTGCAACTTCATGCTGGAGGTGGAGAGAGACCAGGCGGAGTGTCTGAAGAGGCTGAGGGAGGAGGAGGAGGAGGAGAGGGAGGGGGCCGCCTCCACCGGCAGCCACAAAGGTCAGAGTCGACGCCTCCTCCGCCCGCGGGATGTAAACGTGGAGCTGGATCTTGTTTTTACACGGGCGGCGGGGTTACATCTCTGCCTGACCGCCGTGAGATAAAAACCAAACGCACCTTCCTCTCTGTATTGTACAAATCTAATTCCGCAGCGTATCTGTTCTCAACGGCCCCCGAGGCGTTTTGTGAACGCACACCAAACAGGAAATGCTGTCTTAGTACCTACTTTTCCACCTTCGTCGGTTTACGTTGCGTAACGTTACCTCAGGTGTCCGGGGTCTCGACGTGTTTGAGAAGTGTCGCCGTTTTCCAAAAACAGAAGTTCGGGGAGGAAACTTTCGCTCGTCGCGGCGAAGATGAAACGCTCTTTTTTTCCTCAGAGGGAAAAAGTCGGGTCCCGGCGTAACCCGCCGCTCGCGTAATTACCTCGGCGGCGAACCGGCTCCTCATTTCCTAAATAAGACCAAGTTAATATGAGATCCGATAACTTGAGCTAACTTTTCCTTTTGCTTCCTAGTTTGTTTTGCACATCCACTTCTGAAAAGTTTACAAGTCTAAATACGAAACCGATTCATTCAAACAAAGTGTAAAACTCCTCACAAACACAGACGAGAGCTCTTCAAGTGTGTGTGTGTGTGTGTGTGTGTGTGTGTGTGGGGACCACTCGGCTTTGAGCCGGGAACCGGAGCGCTGCCGCGTTTTTTTCGCGCAGTCCCGGCTCGTCGTCTCGAAACAAAACGTCCGACCGACCGACGTGCTTTGTGAATAAAACGTCAGAGATCGGTGAATAATTGCCCGTAATTACGCCCCCGAGACGAGACAGTTAAATGTCTCGCCCCGCCTGACGGAAACAACAAAAAAAAGTCAAGACGCCGTCAGGTGCCAAACGTCTCCCGCTTGCTCCTTCCTGTTTACGGGGCCGCCGCCATTTTAACCGAGCGGCGCTAAAAGGCCCCCGCCGACCGCTCAGTTTGCCGCCGGCGCGCTCGCGCCCATTAAGGCTGGCGCTGACGAGGCGGGGGAGCTATTCTGGGAGGCGGCGTGTTTGCTTTGTGTCTCGACGTTGTTTTTTTTTCTGGTCTTCCAGTCACGCGGCCGCTCATCCATCGACGTGCCGTGAAGTGAACGAGCCGCTTGTGCCGAGATAATGTCGCTCCTTTTTTTTTTTTTTCCCGCTTCTCGGAAATCGATGCAACTCCTTTTTTTTTTTCCAGATCAAATCCCGCTCAGCTTATTATACTTCCCAAGAAGCGGCGAGCCGTCGCACCTCGGCACGCCTCCGCTCACGCACCTTTGTGCGTTTTGTGTGTTGCTAACGGCACGTGACTCACCACGCACGGTGTCGCCGGAGCTGAACTCGATTGGACTCTGATTGGACTCTCCAGAACCGCTGCTGTTCTGGGTCTGACGAGCCTTTTCAGACGATAATTGCACTTTGTCGCTCAGTTCTTTTATCTGTGCGTCCGGAGCCAGAAATACTGCCGGTCCAGACATGAAGCACCGAGGGAGGGGGGGCAAATTAAATTATCTCATCATCATTTCTTTTTTTTTTTGTTTTTTTTCGACAGAGCCGGGCTGCAGGGGAACGTGGGACAACATCGCGTGCTGGGAGCGGGCCGAGCTCGGAGAGACCGTCACCATCCCGTGTCCCCGCGTCCTGAAGACGCTGTTCGGCAGAAACGGTGAGCGGCCGTGACTTCGCCCGTCCGGTTTGACCTCACAGATTTCGCACGTTGACCTCCATATGTAAATAAATATGTAAATAAGTTTATTAAAGTAAATTTACCCGCACGCGACCGGGTCCAGGACCAGGTCTGACCACGGCAGCTCATCCTCGCTCGGGATTAAAACCGATTTTTTTTTTCCACGCGTCTTCATCATGTTGTTTTGAGAACCCGCCCCCCCTCCCCCGACTCCCATTACTCACCCCCGGTTTCCCCCCCGTCTGTGTAAACACGCGCGGCGACCAGATGGCAGTTTGGATTTCCACTCCAATTCGTGACTGAACGTTACGTAAGCGGCCGGCGGCGGCTCCGTCCGCGACCGAGAGTGAAAAAAAAAAAACGAAACGGCGAAGGCCTCGTTACGTAAGGTTTTTTCCGGCTTCAGCGAGCGCCACGGAGACGACGCGAGACGCGAGCGAGGCGGCAGCTTTACCGTCTCGTTGGACTCGGCGGCGACTCGCGGCGTTTAGGGGGACGAGCAGACCCCCGTTGACGTCTGGACGTCCCTTGTCCCGCAGGAAACATCAGCAGGAACTGCACGTCGGCCGGATGGTCCGAGGTTTTCCCCAACATCAGCAGCGTGTGCGGGTCGGACGCCGGCCAGGACAAGGTACAGTCGACATCTGGCGTCTCCTCTGTGTGTGTGTGTGTGTGTGTGTGTGTGTGTGTGTGTGTGTGTGTGAGGGCGTTTCACCTGCACACGCGCTAATGAGCTCTGAGCGGGGCGGCGGGGAAAGAAGCTGTAACCCAGCACGGGCCATTAGCGGGCCGGCGCCGCCATTAACAGCAGTTAGTGCGTCTTTAAAAGGTCACACACCGTGTGTGTGTGTGTGTGTGTGTGTGTGTGTGTGTGTGTAAGCAGCAGGCCGAAGCTTCCTCACTCTGTCGAGCCGGGCCGGGTCGGACCCGCGGCCCGGTCCAGTGAGGGAAGAAGAAGAAGAAGAAGAAGAAGAAGAAGAAGAAGAAGAAGAAGAAGGGACGTCTGGTCTGAGCGGCGGTAATTGGTCCTCTTTCACTGCAGGTTCAGTTCGGGTCACGGCCGACCCGGTTCTGAATCGCCCGTTGTTCTGCTGTTGGTCCGATCTGGGGTCGGTCCAGTGGTCCGTGTGTGTGTGTGTGTGTGTGTGTGTGTGTGTGTGTGTGTGAGGTGGTGGAAGGCAGGTTTGTTAACAGACGCTCTGTTAGTCTTCTTCCAAAAAGAAGGAATGATGATGCAGGATAACAGGACACACACACACACACACACACACACACACACACACACACACACACACACACACACACACACACACACACACACACACACACACACACACACACACACACACACTCACACAGAGAGGCCATTTATTGGCAGATTCCGATCTCTGTGACTTTGTTGAACAGGAAATTATCGGCTCTGCTGCCGTTCACGCCAGACACAAAACTTCCTCGACAACAAAACTCTCCCTCTCTCTCTCTCTCTCTCTCTCTCTCTCTCTCTCTCTCTCTCTCTCTCTCTCTCTCTCTCTCTCTCTCTCTCTCTCTCTCTCTCTCTCTCTCTCTCTCTCTCTCTCTCTCTCTCTCTCTCTCTCTCTCTCTCTCTCTCTCTCTCTCTCTCTCTCTCTCTCTCTCTCTCTCTCTCTCTCTCTCTCTCTCTCCCTCCTCTCTCTCTCTCTCTCTCTCTCTCTCTCTCTCTCTCTCTCTCTCTCTCTCTCTCTCCACACCATCCATCTCTCCTCGCTCGACGGCGACTCGAGCGTCTCACCTCGTCCGCGTGCTGAGATCAAAGGGGTTTCGCCAACACTTTTAATCCAGATTAGTTGGCCGGACTCACCCGTGTGTTTACGTCTCCACAGCTGGTCTTCTACGTGGTGGTGCGGACGCTCTACACCCTGGGCCACAGTCTGTCCCTCATCGCCCTGACCACGGGGAGCGCCATCCTCTGCCTGTTCCGGTAAAAAACACACACACACACACACACACACACACACACACACACACACACACACACACGCGCGTCACACGTGAACAAGCTTTTGTCTAGTTTGTGTTTTATTTTTTTTTTCCCGTCCCGACTTGTCAGAGGAGACGCTGTCGGTTTAATTGGACTTTAAAAAGGATGAACAAGCCCTGCAATTTTCATTCCACAGCTTTATTAGTATTTACCCACTGTGTGTGTGTGTGTGTGTGTGTGTGTGTGTGTGACAGCCTCTTTAGTCTACGGGTAAATTGGCCATGGCTCCCTTCATTTTGTTAATTTAAATGGGGCCATGTTGTTAGGAGCTGTTCTTCTTTTTTTATTTTCGCCGTCGGGTTTGTTTTTTTTTAAAAAGAAAAAAGAAAAGCCACAGGAGGTTTGACTTTCAACCCTAATGTAGTAAATATGCATGAACCAACATCCGGGGAAAGATATTTTAGTCAATCGACACGCGCTCCGTTAATTCGGCACATTTGAGTTGGAGTAAAGATTTTTTTTTTTTTTTTCTCGGCGTACATGCGTTTGATGACTGTAAATCCTCTTATGTTCGGATTATCATGCACGCTCCGAAAAAAAAAACGACGCTCGTTCGGGGCGCAAAGCCTTTCGCCTTTTTTTTTTTAAAGTTTGAGCTGACGGCTGCGTGTCGCCTGCGCAGGAAGCTCCACTGCACCAGGAACTACATCCACCTCAACCTCTTCTGCTCCTTCGTCCTGAGGGCCGTCGCCGTGCTGGTGAAAGACGACATCCTCTTCAACCGCACCTCGCAGTGCTCCAACCAGCCGTCGCTGGTGAGGTCGCCGAGGATGGGGTGGAGGTGGCGGGTGGATGTGGTGGGTGGGGGCACCTGTTGGCTGGTTTTATAGAAAAGGGTTGTGAACGTCTCCTTCTGCAAAACGACGACAGTTTATTTACTGATATCACAATTTAATTTCGCCGGACTGACTGCATGCCGTCTAATTTGGATAGATTAGGGGGGGGCTGACCTTTCAGACTCCTATATAACCCCCCCACACACACACACACACACACACACGTAACACACAACAAACACGTCTCGCATGTGCAGCATGACAGCACGACAACAATGAGGCGTGATTACGTGTCCCCGATACGCGACATTTAACATTTGAGCTTCACCTGCTCGGCGATCGTTGACCTCCTCTCACATGCGACACCACCCGCATCCCCCACCCCTCCCTCAGGTGGGGTGTAAAGCCAGCCTGGTGTTCTTCCAGTACTTCATCATGGCCAACTTCTTCTGGCTGCTGGTGGAGGGTCTGTACCTCCACACGCTGCTCGTCGCCATCTTCTCCGAGAACCGGCACTTCGTCGTCTACATGTTCATCGGCTGGGGTGGGTCTCGTCTCGCTTTTCTTTTCTTTTTTTCTGGCCCTCGGTACAAATCCTCCACTTTTACTCCTTCATACTGTTCATATAATCTGCGCTCCACTTTTTGTTTTCGCAGGCATCCCCACCGTGTTCGTGTTCGCGTGGGCGATGACGCGGATTTATCTGGAAGACACCGGGTGAGCGCTCGTCCACAATCTGACATCTCGCCCAGATCGCGATGAAAGCGATTGATTCTCCCGCGAGCGACAGGACGACCGTCCCGCCGCCGGTGGGATCGTTCGCAGCAGCTTATTACCGAGCGAGCCGCGCCGAGTGGGCGTTTTCCCAACAAAAAAAAAAACGAGTCCGTCACACGGGCCGATAAGAGAGAGACGGCGGCGACGCAGGAGAGCGTGAGGAGAATGACAATGAACAAGAGGCGAGCCGGCGAGCGTCTTGTCGTTGAAGACGCAGCCGAAAGCTCCGGAGTTCTTTCTTGCGCGATTTCTTTAGCGGACGCGGCCATCGCGCCGACGCGTGACGTGTGTCGTGTCATCTGTGGCGCCCGCAGGTGCTGGGAGAGGAACGACAACCCCATCCCCAACTGGGTGATCAACGGACCAATCGGGTTCTCCATCATGGTAGGTCCTGTCTGCCGGTGCGTGATGTCACATGTTTGAGGGTTTGCAGCGGCGACTTTAAAACCTCCTCAAACTCTTGGCGTCGGCGAGCGTCCGTCTTAGCGTTCAAGCGCCGGCGACGCGTCTCCCGGTATTAACTTCACAGGGTTTTCCCCGCTGAGCGTGCTCCCGCCCTCCCGCCGCGTTACGGCGGCAGTGTCGACCTTTAAAGGTCTCGGCGGGGGGCGGGGTGGTGATGAAGGTTTTACGTGATTAGTGCGCTTAGTTACGCCGCTGACAGTCGTGCGAATGTAACGTCGGGAGACGCAGCTCAGAAAACGTTCCAAAAACACCTCGGCGTCTCGACTGGATTTCCCACAAATGAGAAAACAGCTCACTTCCTTCACACACACACACACACACACACGCACACACACACGTGTGTATTCACTTCACGTCCGCCACCGAACGACGCAGCCGCACAAAAACCTGCAGTTATCCAAGTTATTGTTATTAAATACATTTTCACATAATTCTCCGTCTGACTGTTTTTTACGTCTTAACGAAAACACTTTCCGCCGGACAAGGGGGGCGTTTGGTTTGTATTCAGTGTTTATTGAAGTGGGCGGGGGGGGAAAAAAAAAGAAAAATGAAACACCAAATCAAACGGGCCGTCGTGACAGACTCCTCTGTTTTGTTTTTGTTTTTTTTGCTCCTCCGTCTCCAAGGTGAACTTCATCCTGTTCAACAGCATCATCCGGATCCTGGTCCAGAAGCTGAGGTGTCCCGACGTGGGTGGCAACGACCAGTCGCAGTACAGGTATCCTGCACCGGGTGGGGGGGGGGGCACCTCAAAATATAAAGAAAACACGGGTGGGGGGGGGGACGCCTCAAAATATAAAGAAAACGCCATCTGAGACGTCCGGGACGTTTTCTTCTGCCCCCCGCCTCCGTGTTTTCTGTCTGGAGAGATAAGAGTGATGCTAACGCTCATTCAGCAAGACAGCGTTTGATGATGCAGCCTTTATGAAACAGGCGGGTGGGGCTGAGTGTGGGGGGGGCACATCCTCTCAGAATTCAGTCTTTGCCCAGTCAGAGGCGGCGGCGTGCGTTTTTTAATCTTCGGGCAAATTTCCCCCTCGGGTGAAGTCTGAGCCGTGCTGAGTTGTCAGGTGTTTTTGTGTCAGCCGCGGGGGTGGAGGGTGGAGGGTGGGGTGGGGGGTGGAGGGTGAGGGTGGTGGTGAGGGTGGGGGTGAGGGTGGTGGTGGGGGGGCTCAGAGGTGTCGAAAAGCCCGAATGAGCTTCGGTTTCGCTTCACTGCGGTCGGCGTAAGTCTGAGCCGAGTCGACGGGAGGTCAGGGTGGTGACGTCTCATCCTGTCCAGGGGGACGGTGGGTTGCCAGGTTGGGTCAAAGATGGCGCACCGTACCTGGCGCACGTGTCTGACATCACAGTTGTTTTATTTTTTTTGTCTTTGTCCCAGGAGGTTGGCCAAGTCCACTCTCCTGCTGATCCCCCTGTTCGGGATCCACTACGTGGTCTTCGTTTCCCTCAGCGAGTCCATCGCAGAAGATTATAAGATCTTTTTCGACCTGGCCCTCGGATCCTTTCAGGTGCGTTAGCGCCTTAGCCCCTCCCGCCGCGCTGTCGCCGAAGCGTCGAATCGCTCCTGATCGCCGGCTCGTCGCCGTGTGTTTTCTCTCTCCAGGGTCTGGTGGTCGCCATTCTCTACTGCTTCCTAAACAGTGAGGTAAGAGCTCGCCGTGTGCGGTGACGCCGCGGCATTTAGTCAACAACACGCTTCTGATCCGCGTCCATTCGCACGAAGCCTAATTTCCTTTGTCGCGTTTGAATTTGGAGAGCTGAAAAACAATGGAGGTTTTAAAAATAAACCCCCGCGAATGCGTCTGCACTCAGCCGATAACGTGCTCGACGAAACACGCACGGCTTCGTTTCACTGCATTCATCAGTCCAAACATTTGATAAGCAGCAAATTATATTTTAAATTTACGTGTCCTAATTTCTCAATCGTGGCTTTTTTTTTTCTCCGTTAATGATGTTTCGAATTATCCAAATATCCATGACACCAGAACACGGTCAGATTAGGGAATAGAAAACGCTCCTATCATCTCAAAACACTCGATCAAGTCGCGCCGGCGTTACGTCAGATCGCCGGCGGGGTTCGGGGTCGCGGCGTTCGAGCCTCTCGTCGTCTCTCCGGGCCCGGGCGGGTAACGAGGCAGAAAATGCATCCGAAAGAGGAGACTAACGTGCCGCGGTTCGCTCGCTTCTCGCAGGTCCAAGGCGAGCTGAAGAGGAAGTGGCGGAGCGTGTGGCTGAACTGCCGCCTGAGCCGAGATCGCCGCTTCGGCGGCGCCTTCGCCTCCAGGAACGGATCGGAGCACACGGTGCAGTTTCACCGCAACTCCCGGACCCAGTCCATCCTGCAGTCGGAGACCACGGTGCTGTGAAGGTGGAAACGTTTGGGGGGGCGGATCTTGGTCTTAGCTTTACAAAAGTCCTTGAATCGGACCCGAAGCGGTTCCGGTTTGTCCGCTGAGGGTGTTTGCTGCGGTTTTTTAAAAATGATATGTTCGCTGCGGGGCGCGTGGGCAACTTCGTACGTATGAAATGTCGGTACTTTTGACTTGTACACCTGAAAACGTGCAGATTCGATATTTATTTAAAAAAAAAAAAACTACATGTAAGATAAACTCTTCTCTTCGGTGTTGCCGTTCGTAGACAACGGGGGGACCCTGTTGTCTAGTTTAGAAATGTACGTTTTGTGTGCGCTTGTCTCCTGAACACGGTATTTAAAGTCAACACATTTTATCTCTAAAAAAAAAAAACAACCTAAGAGGTAAAGGTGAGATGGGGCAGGACGCCAAAAAAAAAAAAAACAACATCATTGAGCTGCATCGTTCTTAACGTACATGAAGTGAAGTGCTGTGCATGATTCAAACTCATAGTCTGTGCGATGATGGTCTTCACACCGTGTTCACCGCTCCGTCACGATGAAACGACGTTCAGAAAAAAAAAAAAAAAGCTGGGTCCGTGTCGTTCCACAAATTGCTTCATTGATATACAGACAATCGTCATTCTTCTTCTTCTGAACGTGAATAATGTTTTAATTCATGCGGCACGTGTTACGCAGCAGTCGCATGATGCTCTCCGTGTTTTTTCGCTGTTGTTATACGGATGTCAACGTGTCATTTTCTTGTAGGTGAATTTTGTCAAGAGATGACGGAGGAGGGGGGACGACTTGCTTTTCTGCAACTTGCTATGTTTTTTCTTTACATGTTGTATTTAATTGTTGCCACGAGGCAAAAAAAAAAAAAAAGTCTGGTGACTCTTGACTTAAGACATACAGAATACGTTTAGTTTGTCACACTTCCTCCTTTGAGGATCTTTGGCGAACAAAAGGACTGAACCCACTTCCTGTCGGAAAGAATCGGCATGATTTCATTTTCTAAATTTTCTTGAATTTTGCAAGCCCTGGTCCCATTTCAAATGTGACAACAATAGTGACGAACAATAATCCTCTTTTAATATGGCATTCCAAAATAAAACCTGTGCTCTAATATCCACGACATTAACCAAGAGCCAGATATGACTAAACACAGGTCCGGACCCACTGAATTCTAACTTGTTGTCTAGAATCTGCTTGATTGAATCAGCAGCAGCAAAATAAGTCAATAATGTTGCTGAATTTTAGAAACGATGAGGATCCTCTGGGTTTACAGATATACCCGAGTATCATCTGCGTAATGGCAAACTTTCACCTGCCATGTTTGTATGGATGTACATGTAGATTTATAAGGGGCCGAGTACGGAACTTTGTGGAACTCCACATCTCAGACGAGCCGGGAAAGAACTGAGGATGAAACTTAAATATGCTCAAGATTCGGTTTCAAAGCTGAAGGCGAAAGCAGCAGCTGCGACGGCCACCGACTGGGAAATCTGTTAATGAGTTAAACCAGCAAATAGTTTACGTGATAAAAGTGTGTCGCACAAATGTAAATATATTGAGCAAAAATATACAGTTTCATCTATTTAAGATATTAAGTATTTGTCAGCAATTTAAATATTTGTTTACCTTGACCTTGTTTTTGTAGCACTTAATTAATTTCATCATAAATTCATATTTTCTGAATAAATGTTTTGGTCTGTCAAATTTTAGAAGATTGTGAAGAGGACTAATTGTTTCCTGAGCCCAAGGTGGCGTCTTAAGATTGTAATTTGTGCGACCAACAGTCCAAAACCCAGAGGATTTAAAATTTAGGAAGGAAACTAACAAATGTTAATATTTAAGAAGCTGAAACTGGGGGAATATTTTCACATTTCTGCTTAAATACAGATTATAAACAAACATTTCTCTTCACAATCGTTGCTGATTCATTTTGAGTCCGTCAACTTGTACGAGCTGTCAGACTCGTCAAGGTAAACAAATGGATTTGTTTATAAGAAATATTAATTTAAAAAAAAACAACAACACACCTGCCATGCAAATACTAAACGTTGACCAGCTGTGTGTCTTAAGGAAAACGTTGCTAAAAACTACAAACAAGATGTCACCACGTTACTCAGCGCATCGCCAGACACACACACACACACACACACACGTGTTTGCTGGTGTAACGTCGACCGGCGTCGTGCAGAGTATTGTGTCTTTTATGGAATATTTGTATTGCGACACCATGATTGTCATGCAAAAGATGATTGACATAAAGGAGATCTTTGGAAGCGTGTGAATGTGAACTCTCTGCAACTTCTAAAAGGAACTCGTTTTTCCCGATTCATTCCGACACGGGCTGTGTGTGTGTGTGTGTGTGTGTGTGTGTGTGTGTGTGTGTGTATTATCTGTGGACTTGAATGAGCAGAGTGAGTCAGTGACCCCACCCCCTTCGAAAAGTGCTGTCTATCATCAAACCCCCCCCCCCCACGGTGCTTTAACTGCTCTCTAATTATCTGCTTTCGCTCGACAGATGAGAGTTCATGAGCAACGGACTGCAATCTGTCTACACACACACACACACACACACACACACACACAGGGCCGGGGCGAAACACAAGTTTCTCTTTAATGAAAAACACGAGAGCGGCACGATGAACTTCAGTTCAAGGGCCCGGGGGCTTATGTTCTGCCGTAAAGTCGTGAGCATCATTAAGAAAAAAAAAAGCGCGTTTGATGGCAGCGCCGGCCGCTCGTCTTCGTGGAACGCACGCGCGCTTGTTTACGCCGAAACGCAAAGTCTTGTTTGTTTGTGACATCGATTCCCCCGCCGCTCGCTCCTGTCGCCCACACATCCACAGTTTGATGAGGAAAAATCAAAATCTTTGACTTGATTTGATCTGATTTATCCGTTTCGGCGCGCTCCCGTTTCCCCGAGCCGTCAGGAAGGAACGCCGACTTAGGCAGAAAAATCGAAAAGGCCTACACAACGCCGCTCGGATATGGAACACGCAACATAACAAAAAAAAAAAAAAGCACAATGTCAAAGCTTACAGCGTCTTCAGTTGTAATATTTTCCTCCTCCTCTCTCTCTCTGCCGTCCTTCCTACACGTCGTCCTCGTCCTCGGGCCTCGTGGTGGCGATCTGGATGTTCGGTCGTCCCCGAAGAAGGACGAGCGCGCCTTGATCGGAGCTGACAGAGCGACTCCAGGCAAAGACGCCGCTAATTGGGAGGGAGAAGGCGAGCTGGTCGGGGTGGGGGGGGGGGGTGAATCCTTCATATCATAATAAGAGGAGAGAGGATTGATGAAATCCAGAAACCTTTGATTTCTTTTTTTCACTCAATTGTGGCTGAAAATGAGAAGTTGTGCGACGGCGTGATCTCCAGAGAGTCCCGTACTGTGTGTACTTGGATGAGTAGTAAAGGTAGTAAAAGTACTCTAAAGCTACTACTAATGTACTGCAGATATCCAAAGATTTTACATTTTACATTCCCTGAGACTCGTTTTGGTCATTTCAACAGACGACAAACGAGGACACAACAAACAAGGGTGTGTGTGTGTGTGTGTGTGTGTGTGACATCCGCCATCGCTTCCGGGTGTGGGTCACGGTCAGGGGCGAAGGAGCGCAGGCAGGCGAGTTGTCATGGCGACCGTCAAGAACAGAACAGTCGGCGTCAGACTGTGCGTCAGGTGTGCGTCCCGCCTCGAGGGAAAGTGAAACGGGAGCGCCGTCGCCGCAGGAGACATGCTAACCGGATTAGCTGCGGGGACAAAATGGCGGCTCGGCGGCGGCGACGGGAAGCTTTTCGCGAGCCCTGGCAGAGGCGGTCTGACGGTGAGCCGGCTAACGGCTGAGACGAGAGCTGGAGACGGAGCCGTCAGGAAGAACCGGGCGGATTACCGACTCACGGAGAGAGAGAGAGAGAGAGACAGAGATGCTGAGAGGACACGGGGGGACGCGGGAAAGAAAGTTTTCCGTTAATCTCCGAGGGGAGGAGTAACTGTCGTTACAAATCCCGGAAAACTGGGCTTCAGTTTGTTTCTGTAATCTGTGAGGAAAAACAAACAAAACTGCTGTGACATTTATGTGCTGTCGAGTAAAACAACAAAAAAAAAAACATCTGCAGATATTCGTCCAACGACGAAGCGAAGATCTCCAGGCAGGAAAATCCACTTGGTCTGCAGGAGTCAAAGTTCAGGGGAGCCGAGCCGGTTTGTTTGGATCCCCAGGATTGGACCGGCGGGACTCCCGATCGGTTCTCCCGTCTTTTAATGCCCGTGGAAAACTGTGCCTGTCTCAAATGTCCCCCGTGAGCCCATTAGCTCATGAAAGAACCGGAGGGGAAATAAAGTTTTTTTTTTTAATCTTTCAAGTGGTTTTGCACTTTAAACCGCCGTCAGCTGACCCGATCCGCCCTGGACTCCCGAAGTGATTGGCTCGCTTTTGCGTCGCTTTGTAATTCGCCATCTCCGACGCGTGTCCATTAATCTACTGAACTCTGGCGCCGGTCCGGTTCACTTTCGGTGAAACAGCGGAAGCCCCCCCCCCCGCTCCCTGCGCCAATTTTCGCTTGTCGGCGGCTGAATAATTGATCACAGCAGAGAAAATGAGACACGGACGACACGGGATGGTCGTGTGGGGAAGTCGCTGCGCTTCCAAATTAGACGGAGGTTGGAGTTGTCAATTGTCAGCTGGGACCTGATTAATCCACACAGGTACGGGTTTAAAGAAACTTCTCCTGACGCTTCTCGCTTCTTCTGAAGTTTTGGTTGAAAAGCCCTTCGTGCGTTTTTTTTTTTTTTCTTCATCGTCGTCACTTTGGTAGAAAGAAGAAAAAAAACAGTGACTGGTCGAGGTCTGACCAGGTGACTGGTCGAGGTCTGGACCGTCATTTGTACGGCGCGTAATATTTGGATCCAGGCGAATCTCGTCACCTTCCCGAGCCGCTCCGGCGTTCCCCTTATATATGTGTTTCATACTCCATAGTTCATACGTACCTGAGAACGTTCGGGCTCGGCTGATGGATTTTCCCTCTGCAGCAGGTTTCGACCCGACTCTGGTTTTGTTTATTTGGGCCTCATCCTCCTCCTCCTCCTCCTCCTCGCCGCCGCCGCCGCCGCTGTCCACGGGGTCGGCCTCATTAAAACGCCTCCACATCTCAGGGTTCACCACCGCTGGGGGGGGTCAAAACTGCTGCACAACTGTAATTTGGTTTTCCTTTCTCTTGCTGGAAAATTAATAATTTTTTTTTTTTTTTTTTTGCATGGTGGGCTGGGTAATCGTGCCGTTCCTCAGGCACTTGAAACTGATTAAAAAGTCATTTCGTTTTTCCACGGATGAATGTTGGCGCATTAGGAACAACAAATATGTGGAAGGAAGTCGGCTTGTTGACATGTTCACTGTTCAGCTTTTTTTTTCCCGCCTCCATCGTTAGCCGGGCGTTAGCCGATGGTGTGAACGCCGGATGCTTCACCGCTGTTTCCTGGGGGTTTGTAGCATCTGCGTTGATCAACACTCGGGCTGAAATGTCTCGGTAACTCGCAAATTCGTGGTGCCCGCGGGATAAATCCGACTTTCCCCCTTGAGTTTGAAAAAAACCTGTGAGCCCCAGCTCTGCTAACTAGCGCTAACTCTGCTAACCCAGCGCTAACTAGCAAGCTAGCATGCTAACAGAGAACATGAGGTCTGATCTACTTCTTCTGCTTATGAATCTAGTAATTTATAAATCAATAAAGCAAAATACATCTTACGTTAGATGCAGATGTAATTTATTAGTTATAAAAATACATTTTAAACATTGATTAAGCTGGTAATTTTTAAAAAGTACACAATTATGGAAGCCTACACTTAGGCGCAAATAAAAATGTATTAAAATTGCGATAACTTTAAACAGATATGCTAAAAAAAAATTAATTCAAATGTAATTCATTTGCTTAAAATCACAACCGCTAAACCTCTGCATTAGTACATTTAGGCACATTTTTAAAAATGCATTTAAAATCAGATCGCCATCATCACGTATGTTAAAATACAGCCTAAGCAAAATGCTAATTAACTAAACTTGTTAACTAAACTCCCTCTTAACCCTAGTACAACCATTATTACACAGCTCAGCAAAATTAACATAATTAAATTAATTAACAGATTCCAGAGCAGACGACACTTTTAAAGCAGCCGTGTGTTAATTTCTGCTGCTGCTGCCTAGCTAGTTAGCATTAGCAGCAGTTTATTTACCAAACCTGCCAGTCCAGTGTCACACTTCATCATTCCTCTCGCCGCGAGCCGCCATCTCTCGTCTGCTGGAGCTGGCACGCTAACCAGATCAAAACAAATCGAAACGATCGGCAACTTTCTCTTTTTTCCCGTCGAGCATTTTTTATTTCAGCGACTGAAAACTGAGTTTTAAAAGCGCCCAGGAAAACTTGTGGGGAAAACGTTTGCGTGTTTTTAAATCAGATGTGGCTTAAACATCACGCCGGCTTCGCAGACTGCTACTTCATTAACACCGGCATCTGACGGCACCGGCCGTTTCGCTCGGGGTTTGAGAGCCGCTGCCCGCAGCTACAATTAAAAAGGAAACCTTATCCCCGGTTGTGGGATGGGAGCGCGGCCTCGGGGCGGACGACAGACGGAGAAGATGTTTTGATGAAACGCAGCCTGCGAGCTTTCAGCTCCAGCGTCGCATCAACGCTCCTTCAGATTAAGAGCGCGTACGCTGTGACTGAGCGCTGATGCCGAGGCCCCGCCGTGGCGTTTTCCTTATATATTCTCATTCAACAAGGGATTAGATTTCAATCAGCCCGACAGACCTAAAAGAGATTAGCAGATTAATTAGCTGGCCAATGGACGGGAAATTAATTGGCAAATATTAAGAAGCCAATGTGGCTGTCCCCCACAAGGCCTTCTTCTTTCACTTTCAGTTTTTCATAGAGAAGATTCATGTCGAATGATCTTATCTTACCAGCGCTCTGAGACATTGGCAGCTGATTAATGATTATTCAGGACGAGTGAATGAATTACAGCACACAACTATCAACAGGTGCCCAACAAAGGCAAAGAGCGAGGTCAATGAACCTGTTTTTTAAAGAAAACTAAATATATTTATATTTTCATGTGGAGAAGCAGATGTTTAGGTGAACGGACATCACCATGAGCAGTGATGTCTTCCATGGCTCCAATGAGCTCTGTCTACTTCAGTTTACACAACTCAGCTGTGTCTCCATCACACCAAAGACCAAGTCCAGCATAGAGAGGCTCAGTGAATGTGGTCTGGACTCTGTGGAGCAGAGTCATGGTTTCACCGGAGACACTGTAGAAGGACAGAATACCTGCTCTGTGATCCAGGTACACTCCCACTCTGCAGGACCAGGGACCTGAGACTGAGGTGTGGATTTTGTTGTGCAAAAAGTTATAAGTGTTTAGGCAACAACATAATGCCCAAGTTTTGTCATTCTTTCCAAATAAACATTCATCTGTGCTCCCTGCTCTGCTGATATTCCTGTATGCGACGGCTACATAAGCTCTGACTCCTCTCCACTGCACCTCCCAGTAACAACGTCCAGTCAGACTCTGACAACTCAGGACCTGAGTCCATGAGGTGAATTCTCCTGGACAACCAGAATAAGGCTGTTTTTGCCTCTTTAATGTTACTTTTGTGTTTCCTTCAGATAATAATAGACGTCTTTGTGCTGTGTTTGGATCCAGTGTGATCTCCTGAGCATATCTTAAGAATCCAGCTCTGGTCTTGGTCTCTGGTTCTGAATCTGACAGTAGAACATCCACCTCAGTCAGTGACAGTGAGACCTTTGTCCACTGGTGTCTCAGAACGTCCTGGAGTTTGTCTCTGAGCTTTGACACAGCTGCTGTCACGTCCTCAATGTAGGCTGGAGGACAGACTCTGGTGATGGATGAGTATGTAGATCCACTGGGTGGTGTCAGTGAGGGGTAGTTGTGTAGAAACTGGTTGTGATCCTCTGCGTCTAAGAGCTGCTTCATCTCAGCGTCTCTCCTCTTCAGCTCAGCGATCTCCTGCTCCAGCTTCTGCTGAAGTTCTTGGACTCGACTCACTTCACTTTCCTGTTGGGATCTGATCTGCTGCTTCACATCCGAGCGTCTCTTCTCCATGAGACAGATCAGCTCGGTTAAGATCTTCTCGCTGTCCTCCACGGCTTTATCAGCAGAGCGACTGATGGCCTCCACCTCCTGTTGAAGCACCTTCACGTCTTTCTCTCTGTCCTGGATTCTCTCCTGGAGGTTTTGTTGACTCTCCTCCAGATCTTTCTGCCTCTCACTTATTTCTGCTGCAGCTGAGACTGTGTCATGACCTTTATGTTCATCCACAGAGCAGAGATAACAGATACACTGCTGATCCGTGCGGCAGAACATCTTCATTACCTCATTGTGACGAGGGCAGATGTTCTCCTGCAGCTTCTTGCAGGGCTCCACCAGCTTGTGTTTCTTTAAAGGAGCTGCATCGTAGTGAGGTTGGAGGTGTTTCTCACAGTAAGAGGCCGGACAAACCAAACAGGACTTGACGGCTTTCAGTTTTCTCCCAGTGCAGACGTCACAGGCCACATCTTCAGGTCCAGCATAGTAGTGATCAGCAGGAGCAGCTTGGAGTCCAGTCTTCTTCAGCTCCTCCACTAAAGCTGCTAACATGGTGTTCTTCACCAGGACAGGCCTGGGCATGAAGGTCTTCCTGCACTGAGGGCAGCTGTGGATTTTCCTCCCATCCTCCTCATCCCAGTGGGTTTTAATACAGTTCATGCAGTAGCTGTGTCCACAGGGAACAGTCACCGGATCCTTCAGCGGATCCAGACAGATCGAACAGGAGAAGGTTTCATGGTCCAGCTGAACTCCTCTCTGCGCCATGTCCGCCTCATCTGAGTGACTCTGAGGTTCTTTCGGTTTCTCTCAACAGAAATAACCTCCTATCAACACACAGTTGACCCCTGCACTGACACGTCTGTGAAGGGAGGGAACAGGGAAATATCTGAGCATGGGCAGGTCTGGTTTTATTGCATTCAACAAACAGAGAGAGAGAGAGAGACACAACCCTGCTGTCACATTCAGCTCACATCAACACGAGCTCGTAGCGTCTTTTCATTTTGTGCAAAATTTCCCCAAAAAAAGTTAATGAAGTTCCTATGACAGACTTTAAAAAAAAAAAAAAAAAATCCTGCTTTGATCTCATAACTGATTGTTAAGGCTGCGTGACGCGCTCCGACCAAAACAAGCCCGCGAACGAGTGCTCAGGTTTTATAAAAAGGAAATAGTGCGCTTTATTTTCACCTCCTGGGTCTCTGCTGCAAGTCTCCCGGAGAAAATTCCCTCTGCGGATCTAAGGTTCGACATGCGTCCTTTTCCAACCTCATCCGTCTGAGCCGAGCCCGGCCGTCTTGTCCAAAGATGTTGGGAACGATCTTCCATCGTGTTGCTGTAACATTGAATATTCTCCCTGCACGGGTCCAATGTGAGGCTCCGTTGGGGAGTTTGAGTCAGAATCCTGGACTCTGACGTACAACAGCTCACCTGTTTGAAGAAATAAGCATTTCCAAAAAAAAACAAAACAAACTACTCATGGTTTGGATGAATTTAGAACTGTGCACATCAGACGATCGCACAGCAACACCACCCCAACAGCGTTTCCCCCACAGTGGACCTCTTTCGCCCCCCAGTGGTCGCACAGTTTATGACAACCGCCGACTTCGATTCAGAAATGGTCGATCATTAAATCGTGTTCTCCTGTGAGCGTGCTATGATGTACGATGCATTTATATACAGCTTCACCTCCATATTGCCAGTCTAAAAAAAACAACAACAACTAAAACTCTTAATTGAATTGATGGCTAAAGAAAATTAGAAACTGAATAAGACCCTTCTAGGGACAGACACTGGAAATTAGCAGTAACTATAAATACTGTGATGAATTCTTAATGACTGGTTGTTGTGTACTTGTGTGTACACAGCACCTGTGCCTGAACATCCACGCGTTCCCGCCATCCCACCAAAAATACCTGTAAATCTCCCGCTTTATTTACAGTTCAGCGGTGGCTGATGTGATTGTGTGTTTTTTGTGTGTTGTTGTGAGTTTTTTTTTTTTTAAGTGTATCTTACAAAGACGACCAGCAAACTGTAAAATCGACGGTAGTACCGGTAGTCGGGTGCAGTGAGTCGGAATCCACCGCCGGTGTTCTCCCCGCGGTCGTAGCACCACCACCCCCTCCACCCTCCACCCCCCACCCCGCCTCCGCCTCCACGCTCGGCTCGACTCGACTCTTTTTTTTTTTTTTTCTCGGCTCGGCTCGACGCCTGTTGGCGCTGGCTGCGTGTGTTTACCTCCAAGCCCCAGCGCTGCCGTACTGTGGCCAGCCGCGGGACACACGCACCGCCATCCGCAGCCTCGAACCAGCCCGGGGAAAACACTAATGTAAGCCGCCTCGCCCTCGATCCTACGCGGACCCTTTCTGCTTCCTCTTCCCCCTCGTCTTCTCCCGCAGCGCCGCGTGTTCGCGACACCGTGGCAGAGGTGAGTTTGGTTCTCCGCTCGGGTGAGGAAAAAAAATGGCAACAAGCACCCTGACAACACTGCGGCTAGTTAGCTAGCCGCTAGCCAGCTAGACACGGAGCGTTAGCGCCGCTAGCTTAGCCTTTTCCTATCCCGTGATGGAGGACCGTGAACATGGCGCCCTCCAAAACAAACGAGCACGTCGCTGCTTAGCCGACGGCGCCGTTCGGCAGTATGTGGCACCGCGCAGAGCCTGGTGTGCTCCACGAACACTACCGCCTGGCTGTTGTGGTTGTCACTGTCATCCAGACTCGCTGACAAGTGGTCTAAATCCCCCCCAGCTAGCCAGCTACGGTTAGCTACGTAGCTAGTTTACTAGCATCGCTAGCCCAAAAAAAAAAAAAAAAAATAACCCACCGCGTTTAGCCCGTTTTCCAACCGACCCCAAAATGTTCGTGGTCGTTCTGGGTTATTGTTGTCATCAAATCTGTACATAATGTGAATATGTCGATATATGTTATGTAGAATTAGTTACCTGGCTCTTTTGGTCTTGGCGAGCTGGAGTTTGGACGTTAGCTAGCCTGCTAGTAGCAGGACGGGGCTTCTTGAATGGCAGTGTCCGTGGCCTTCCGGCGGCTGTCCCTTTGTTGGCAAAAGGTGTAGGTCGTGGCTCGTGTGTGTGTGTGACCCTCATTGAAAAGGTGTGTTGTTAAATTTCATATCACGGTGTGATCACGCGGTGTGTCCTGTCTCAGACCGCCCCGTTCGGCCTTTTGACCGTGTCAAAACGGTGGCTGCTAGCGGGCTAGCGGCGAATGGCATGCCTCGACCCCCCAGACCTGCCCGACTCTCCAGGGTTGGTTTGATTTTAATTTATTTTTAACCAGCGGGGTTTGGTTGTCGAGTACGGAGCGATGTTGGGGGGGTGGTGTTGGTGGTGGTGGTGGTGGGGGGGGGTGTCGGACTCCCTGAAGAGGCGGCGTCAGCGCCGCGTCGCGTCTTTGTTTATCCCGGGAGCCGCGGAACTCTCTGATTGGCCTCCCGTGTCGCACACCTGGCCCCGTTGATTGGGGAGCGCGCGTTGGCGCGCGGCAGCGGTGCGAGGACGCAGGGGCGGCGGCGGCGGCGGACACGCGTGGAGGCGGGAGAGCCGGAGTGGCCCCCGTCGGCTCGGCATCACGGCATGGGCGGCCGTCGTTCCCACCTGTGTGTGTGTGTGTGTGTGTGTGTGTGTGTGTGTGTGTGTGGTGTGTGGGTGGCGTGCTGGTGGGTGGGGGCTCACATTACTCACTGTCACCTTACTGCCCCCCCCCCCTCCCCCTTTCTCCTTCAGCCGCGTTGTGAGGCTGTAAATGTCTGCGACACTGCCTGCTTTTAATTTTCAGGTTCGTCCCCCCCCCCCATCATCACATCCTGCGGCTCTCAAACATACCCCCCACACACACACACACACACACACACACACACACACAGACACACACACACACCTCTGGATTCGTAGCCCAATGTGCCCCCCCCCAAAAAAAAATGTAGATCAGGTTTTACCATCTTCTGCATCGTTGGTGATGAAATTACGACCAACACGTTCCTGAGCGTGTTGTTTTTTTTGGGGGTTTGCTGTGATTGGATTATTCTCAGGCATCCATGCCGTCACCCCCCATGATGACATCCTTTGCGTGCTCCTTAAAACCGCCGTTCTCATTTTCGTGATTAAAAAGCACGTCGGAGGCGGACATCCCCCCATCTCGGCACGCGTCGCCGCCTCCTCCGTCCCCCCGCCCCCGCCTCCCTCGCGCTGATATTCTCCCTCGCGTTATCGCGGTTTCGCGTCGGGGCTGCGATTTATGAAAGTGACATCCCAAGTTTCATGGACGGCTCAGAGGGAGGACCGCATAAAATTGGATTTCAAGATATTCAGGGGGAAGGCCGGGCCTGGGCGCCGCAGCGAAGATGAAAACCGGCATTATCCAGAAGCTTTGAAGGTCTCCCACCACCACAGGCTTTTCTTTTGTCGTACACATGGCGAGGAGCGAAACGCCCCGAGGTATTAAGATCCAGATGACGTTGATACAGTCAACGCTTCTCTGAGGCACTTGGCTTATATATGAATTTAAAATAAAACGTGTCTGGATGTGACAGAAACTTTCAGCGCAGGGAAAAAAAAAAAAAGAAAGGTGTTCGTAGCTGCAGTTTGGCGTCAAACACCGAGCGCGTCATTATAAATGTTCCTTTCTCATGCACAGGAGGGGAAAAACAACAAAGCAGATGCCGACCTGTGTCCCCCCCCCCCCCTCCCCTCCCCGTATTTGTTTTCCCACAGTTGTGATGAATAAGGAAATTATGTCACGCGTGGTGAAGAAGAGGCAGGCGGACCCCAAGGTGGTCCAGTACGTGTGGGCGGCCATCGAGGTCATCCGCAACCAGAAACAAATCGCAAACATGGACAGGATCTCCAAGTAAGTCCCCCAGCAGAGCAGACGGATGTTTGCATCCTCCTCTTCCTCCTCCTCCTCCTCCTCCTCCTCTTCCTCAGTAAGCTCTCCTTTTATCTGCTGACATCTAAAAATGGAGTTTTGCTTAATCGGACCAGAGCAGCCGAGGCGAAAGGAAAAAAAAAAAACTCGGTAACCCCCGTAAACCTCTCAGCCAGGAAACCTGTGCGTGAGCGTCAGACGCCGCGTCCCCACCTGTGCGCAGGTAGATTTTGAAGCCGATGGCCCCGGGGTCGGGGGTCAGGGGTCAGGGGTCGGGGGTCCCCCGTGCGTTCGCCGCGCCGTCCTGCAGGTTGATAAAAGAAGTTGTTCTGCGGACGGACAAACGAAAATCGCTTCGGCAGCCACGTGAAGGCAGACAGCGAGAGGCCTTTCGTCATGGCAACAGGAAGCGGCGACGCGTGACGGACAGCCCCCACCCTCCCCCTCCCCGTCCAGTCAGGCCGTTGCTTCATTTCACCACAGGGTTTGTGGCTGAGAGGGTGGTGACTTTGGCGATGTGGAAATACAGGAAACTGAACTCGGTTAATAATTAACCGCTTCTCTCCCGCTCAGGGGGGAAATACCATTTCCTGGTGCGGCGGCGGCGGGGCGGCGGGGGTCACCGCAATCATTAAAGAAGCCGATTGGACCGCTACGATCGCAAGGAATAATTCTGATTGTTTTCTGACGTTTGTGGACGAATCGGTTCATAGGTGAAACGTCGGGAAATCGTTAGTTCCCGTCCTCCGTGAGTCGCCGATCGTCGGTCGAGTCCGTCGCCTCATTCGCTCCCACGCCGGGCGACGTCGGCGCACGACAGGAATTTCAAACGCCACCTGTTTCCCCTCGTGCGTCGTCCGGGTGCAGCCGGGTGTTGTCGGTGCAGTGTTTAAGAATGAAGTCGTTTTAAACCCGAAGCGTCTTTTCTCACCGGTGCATCCCTCGTCTCCCCCCACCCCCACCCTCAGGTACCTGAGCCGCGTCTTCAGCATGCACCCTAAGGAGACGGCCAGACAGCTGAGCCTGGCCGTGAAGGACGGCCTGGTGGTGGAGACCCTGACGGTCGGCTGCAAGGGCTCCAAGGCCGGCATCGAGCAGGAGGGCTACTGGCTGCCCGGGGACGAGATGGTGAGTCCGACGGTGAGCGGCCGACACGTACGACGTCCTGTGGGTGTTAGCGGGGCGAGTTCTCAGAGTCTGTCGTATGACATCACAGAAATATTTGGGGCTGGAACTAATGATTATTTAGAGATATGCGTTTGATTTGAACGTGAGACGAGGAGGAGCAGAAATCCAGACGCTTGAGGAGCTGGAACCAGAGAAAGTTTGACACTTTACTCGATCGATCAAAAAGAGACAAACGACGGATAAAGTTGAAGGATAAAAAAAAAAAAAAAAGCGTGTCGTCGTTTTTTTATTCCCCCCCCGGCGGCTGTGAGCAGCAGTTCACTTCCTCATCGGCGCCGTGCGGATCGTACAGTACGTGTACAGTATCCGGTTGGCGGCCCATAATCCACAGCGCCGGCGGTGTGGATTAAGGAATTGTGGAGGCGTGAGGATCGGAATAACAACAGGGCGGAAGATTCCAGATGTTTGCCATTCGTTATGAAGGGATTGTAGATGGGTGGGGTCAGGGTGGGGTCTGGGTGGGGTCTGGGTGGGGTCGGGGTGGGGGTCCAGCGGGACCGCCGCGTCCTCACATGTTGTCCGGCGTGTCGTAGCAGCAGGACTTTTAAACACTGCTCTCTGAATCACTTGCAATCACAGGAGCCGAAAGCCGAGGGAAGCAAGGTAAGGGCTGCATTGTTCTTCTCCAACTCAGGGGTTTGTCTCCTCACGTGATCCCCTCATCACCCCCACCCTCAACCCCACCCGCGCCACCCCAACCCCCAACCCCCACCCCCCTCCTCCTCCTCCTCCTCCTCCTCCTCCTCAACTAACATCATTCTGCGAGAAATCGACCCTGCCACGTGCAGCGCTGCCGGGGACTGGAGTGAATCTTTTTATGCGGGCTGCAGTAAAATTATAAAAAAAAAAATGGCAGCAGCCAACAGTTTGTTGTGGTCAGTGTCAAAGTTGCGGGCCGTGCAAAACGGAAAACGGAAACGCCTCCCGCGCCGCCGTGACGCTCCTCGCCAAGAGCGCGGCGGGTCGCCGCCGCACCGTCAGGCTTCAGAGCCGAAAAAGCTCCGCCCGAGCCCCTGGCAGCGCCGCGTCCACGTGGCACCGCCTCTCGCAGAAGTGATCGGTGATCTTGATGAAATTACGTGCTCGCTACTCATCTACACGTATGCTGTTGCTTGACTTACAAACAAACAAACAAACAAACAAACAACAACAAACAAAGTGAAAGCTGCCGTCCCGGCCGCAGCGCTCCATTTTTAATTGCTCCCGCGAGCTAACAAGCAATGATAGCATAGCCGCAGGTTGGTAGCAAGCATCTGTGCCGTTGTAGTTTTTTGGGGTGTGGTAGTTGTAGTTCTCGGTCTGAGGGGGCGTGGTCTTAACTCTCATGTCTGGCATGCCTAATTTTGTTTTCTTTTTGTCTTCACTTCTGGTCCATGGAAGAGAGTTGAGGTGAGGCGGGGGGGGGTCGGGGTGGTGTGTGTGTGTGTGTGTGTGTGCGTGTGTGTGTGCGTGTGTGCGTGCGTGTGTGTGTGTGCGTGCGTAGTTGTAGTTTGTGTGATTGTGCCTGTTGCTAGCGACTTGCTTTAAAGTCATGTTTTGTGTGTTGTCAGATTAGCAGTCGTTCAGGAGACAGAATCATTTGTAAAGCAGTTTTTTTTTTTTAGTTGGGGGGCACCCCCACCCACACCCCCACCCACAGGTGCCTGGGTTCAATCCAGCTGGCGCTTGCTGCATCCTTGCCCCGACCTCGTCTCGTCCACTCCAGACGACCAAACGACAGAGCCGCCAAATTATGAAACACGTTTTTGTTTTGTTTTTTTTCCTGGTTTAGTGTCGCGGCCTCAGATTGGATTTAATCCAGGTTTCCCTCAAGCGGTTCCACTCCATAATCTCATTTATTCTTTTCTGTTTTGGATGACGGAGACGTGATGGAGAACGTGTCGCTCTTCGTCCCAGGAGGCCGAGGAGCCGCGGGATTTATGCGGCGCCGCGCCGTGGGCGGAGCTTCTTTATGGCGATGATTTGTGCTGAGTCAGCAGAGGCCGACCTTCGTGTGCGGTCATTTTTTTTTGTGTGTTTGTTCAGCATCAGGTCAATTAAGCAACACTTTTTAAAGCTCCGTTCTCAAACGTCGTCTTTTGTTATTGATGCTGAAAAAAAACCCTGAATCTGTCGACCCCGACTGTTTCCAGCATTATTTTTTTTCCTGATGATGGATTTTCCGGGTCTATCGGCGTGAATGTCGGAGCGGCCTTCGCTCCGGCAGAGGAAGAGGAAGAGACTGAAGCTTTTTTTTTTTTTTTTTTTCCGGTCACGATTCTCCCGCGGCGAGTCGAGCCAGACTGTGCGTGGGAGGAGTTGGACTCTGGACGGGTCGACGAGCAGCTGAGGTTTTGGTGGTTCATGCAGAAAATGAGACGTGTGTGTGTGTGTGTGTGTGTGTGTTGTGTGTGTGTGTGTGTGTGTCTGTGTGTGTGTGTGTGTGTGTGTGTGTGTGTGTGTGTGTGATTTAAAAAAGACTTTCCAGCCACAAAAACAAATGTTGCATATTAATGATCGCGGTCTGAAGACGGGCGATTGTGCAACTTCTGCTTGAAAAATCCAATTTTTCTTGGAAAAGTTCAATAGATTTTTTTTTTTTTTTTTTTGAGCAGAGTCACACTTGATAACAACCAAGTGCTGAATTTTCTCTTTTTTAAAAATATTAATTTATTTTTCTTATCAATCTTCCGGCGGCGGCAGGATTTTTTTGGAGGCGAGTCGTACGGGAGGAGGTTTGGCAGGATGACGGCGTTTGTGGTTGTAATTTAACCAGCGCCTGTTGTTTTAAATAAAGTTTGAGAAAATAAAATTTAAAAATTTAAAAAAAAAAAAAAAAAAAAAGGTGACAGGGAGGAAGTAGTGAGCCAGGTTCCGTCCAGGGGGGCGGAGGAGGACGGAGAGCATCCTCCCCTCCCCTCACCCACTGTGGTCGGAGGGTGGGGGGTGGGGGCTCCACCCGAACTTGTGCTCCGCTCTCTCCCCCCCTCCCTCCTCCCCCCTCCCCCGCAGGACTGGGAGGCGGAGAGCCACGACTGGTACTGCTTCGAGTGTCACCTGCCGGGCGACGTCCTCACCTGCGACAACTGCTTCCGGGTCTATCACCTCAAGTGTCTGTCGGAGGAGTTCAAGCCGCGGGACGGGGGCTCGCACTGGCAGTGCGTCGTCTGCAGGGTGGGTGGTCCGGGGGGGGGGTCGGCGGGGTCGCGGGGTCGCGGGGTCACGGGGTCACGGGGTCCCTCCTCTCTCCTCACGCCGTCTTCCCTTCCTCCCCGCAGGGCAGCAAAAAGAAGAACCTGAACAAACAGGAGATGTGTAAATACCTGCGTTTCATCGTCCAGCGAATGAAGGAGCGGGTGAGGTCCGACGCCAACACGTTCGTCACCCCGGGAAATAATAAAAAACACATTTATGTTAAAAGATTTAAAAAAAAAAAAAATGGAAGGCTTTGTACTGGTGAAAGCTCCTCCCTCTCCACGTCGCTTCGTCGCCCGTGACCAAGAACCCGGCGAGCGTCTCCGCCCGGGCGCGCGGCGAGCCGACGGACTAATCGAGCGTCCCCTCTGCTCCTCAGGCCGTGGACCTGAACAAGAAAGGCAAAGACATCAAACACCCCATGTACAGACGGCTGATCCACACCGCGCTGGACGTCTCCAACATCCAGGAGGTAACGGCCAAACGCTGGTCTGAGATCTGACCCAGGCTCAGGTTTCCTGTGTGTGTGTGTGTGTGTGTGTGTGTGTGTGCACACTGCCCTCTCCTGGACCTCTCGCATGTCGGTCACCACACACACACACACACACACACACACACACACACACACACAGCATGTGAATAGACCTCTTTGTACTTGTTCGCTGTCTTTCTGACAAACGTTCTTTCTCTTTCTCTCTCTCCTCCTCTCCCCCTCCTCTCTCTCCCCCTCCCTCTCTCTCTCTCTCCTCCTCCCTCCTCTCCCCCCCCCCCCCTCCCTCTCTGGACTCAGAACCTGTCTGAAGGAAAGTATAAGAACTTTGAGGAGTTCAAAGCGGACGCTCAGCTGATCGTTCACAACACGGCCATCCTGTACGGAGGTGAGTCAGGTTGGATGATGTCGCCGAGCTTTGTGTTGTTGTTGTTGTTGTTGTTTGTTATTGTTGTTGTTGTGTTGCAGTGCACAGTGACCAGGCAGAGATCGCACGGTTACTCTTCAGCGACACATGCCACGAGGTTTGTTTGTTCTCGCTCGGCCCTGATCTGTTTGCAGAGGTTCTCCACACTTCCTGTCTGTGGGTCTCACCTTCCTCCTCCTCTCTCCTCCTCCTCCTCCTCCTCCTCCTCCTCCTCCTCCAGCTGAACGAGCTGTTGTTGTGTAAGAACTGCTTCTACCTGTCCAACGCCCGGCCCGACAACTGGTTCTGCTACCCCTGTGTGAGTACGGCCGCCGAACGCGACCGACGAGTTGTTGCTGTTGTTGTTGTCGTCCAGTCTAACGTGTGTGTGTGTGTGTGTGTGTGTGTGTGTCGCTTTGGCAGACTCCCAGCCACGACCTGGTCTGGGCCAAGATGAAGGGTTTTGGCTACTGGCCCGCCAAAGTCCTTCAGAGGGAGGACAACCAGGTGGACGTGCGCTTCTTTGGACACCAGCATCAGAGGTGGGTGCTCGAAGAAGGTCGGGGCGACCCCGAAAGGAAACCTCAACCTACTGACCCCGCCCCCCCGTCAAACCCCGCCCCCTTTGTCTCCCCCCAGGGCGTGGATCCCCTCGGACAACATCCAGGACATCAAGGTGAGCGTCCAGCAGCTGCAGGTGAAGCGCAGCAACGGCTGGAAGAAGGCGTGCGAGGAGCTGGAGGTGTACCAGCGCTTCCTGAGGGAGGGGCGCTGCTGGAAAACCAAGATGGAGGAGGGCAGCCCGCCGCACCAGCAGAGCCAGGGCCAGCGACACCAGCAGCAGCAGCAGCAGCAGGAGGAGGAAGAGGAGGAGGAGGAGGAGGAGGAGGAGGGCGGCGGGCGTGAGGACGGACAGGCAGGAGCGGACGGACGAGGCCGAGTCCAGCATCTCTTCCACCAGCAACGAGCAGGTCCGACATGTAAGTTGCAGAAGAACAGGCGTGGACGTAAAGACGCCGCCATCTAGTGGCCGAACGGCGTCACCGCCTCTGACGCTTTTCTTAGTTTCGCCGCGTTCACGTTCGTCCTCGTTCCCTCCTCCAGCTCAAAGGCGGCCAGGAGCCCAAGGCGAAGAAGAGCCGCCGGACTCAGATGGTCGAGCCCAAAGAGGAAGTCAGCGTAAGTTCGTCGCGTTACCGCGTTAAAAGCTGGAACGTTTTGAACGCCAACTTTATTGTCCGTGGCCCTAACGTGTCCGCCCTCCAGGACCCGGAGCCGGAGATGGAGGCGGTGAGCTCCAGCCAGGAGATCCCGGTGTCGTCGGCGCCGCAGCAGCCCGAGAAGCTGTCGGTGTCCACGCAGACCAAGAAGGCCGGCGGCGGGTCGCCGCGCACGCTGCACCGCGGCACCCAGACCAGCAGCGACGGCGCCTGCCAGAACATGTGCCACGAGAAGTACACCAAGGTCTTCAACGACGTCAAGGAGATGATGAAGGCCGACAACAAGCGGGAGACGGAGCGGGTGGTGCGGGAAGCGCTGGAGAAGGTGCGTATCGGATCGGTGCCGCAAAAAAAAAAAAAAACGGAACCGGACCTGAAACGGCGGATCGCTCTGTGCGCCCTTTAGCTCCGCGCCGAGATGGAGGAGGAGAAGCGGCAGGCGGTGAGCAAGGCGGTGTCGGCCGCCCAGGCGGAGATGGAGAGGAAGTGCAAGCAGGTGAAGGAGAAGTGCAAAGAGGAGCTGGTGGAGGAGGTGAAGAAGCTGGTGGCCCAGCACAAACAGTTCATCTCCCAGACCAAGAAGAAGCAGTGGGTGAGTAGGAGCGGCGGCGGCGGATAGAGGAGGAGTCGATGCAGAGGAGTAAGAGGTGTGTTTGTTTCGTTCAGTGTTACAACTGCGAGGAGGAGGCCATGTACCACTGCTGCTGGAACACCTCCTACTGCTCCATCAAGTGTCAGCAGGAGCACTGGCACGCCGACCACAAACGCACCTGCCGCAGGAAGAGATGAAGCCCCGCCCCCGACCGACGCTGCACGCCATTGGCTCCCCCTCCTTCCCTCCCTCCCTCCGCCACCTGTCAGTCAGTGTCTACACACACACACACACACACACACACACACACACACCTCCCACTCTCCTGCTTCTCCACTTGCCTTCCTGAAAACTTTGTGGACCCGATGTTTTCTGCGTGAAAAGATTTGTTTTTATTTTGGTTTATTTAACGTTCCCCCATCGTTCTGATTGGTTTTCCTCTCTCCGTTGTCTTTATGTTGTTTATTTTTGTTGTTCTTTTTCCGATCGCTCGAGAGCATGGCTCGAATGCAGAGTTTATCTTATGATTTTTTAAAAAATTTTTGTCTTTTTTTTTTTTTTTTTTTTACTGAAGTGCTAATTTTGAACTCGCGTCAAGAGAATGTGTTATTTAAGTGTGTAGTAACAGATGAGCATTAACTGAATACATTTTATTACCTGAATTTTTTAAAGAATCACTTTTCTTACTTGTAAATGCAACAAACGCGCCGCCGATCTTACAAAAAAAACAAACAAACAAACAAACAAACCTGGATATGTACCGTAATTACTATCGCTGCATCCAGCTGCCTTCCTAGAGAAAAAGACACAGAAGTGCATAAGGTGTTGAATATGACGTGGATCACAGATTTTATTTTTAAAAACTTTTTTTTTTTTTTTTTTTGGCACCTTTCATCATTTCTACCTAAACTCTTATTGTCCTTAAATCACTTATTGGGAACAGGGTCACGAGGTCGGCCTTAAAAGACGCCGACGAGAGAAATCTTCCATGTAATATTATTATTATTATTATTATTATTATGCACATTTTTTTAAAACAGCAAACATATTTTTTATGAGTCAGATATGGGGGAAAAAAAATCTAAATTTTACATTTTTTTTTGTTCTTAATTGGGGAAATGTGAAACAGTCTTTCCTGAGCTGGATCTTAGAGAGGTTCTGTGATTTTGACAGTTTTTTTTTTTTTTTTTGCACATTTCATTTTCTGAACCCAAATGCTTGTAAAATTGCCAAAAACAAACAAACAAACAAACAAATCTGACGTGTTGTTGAGAGGTGAGTCGTCCCTTCATCGCTTTCCTACAACCTTAAAAAAACAAACAAATCATGGTGTATATTTCTCCGAGCGTCGTCGGTGTCATTTTTTTTATGGTGACGTTTCTTTTTCTCTTTTTTCTTTTTGGACCTGGACTCACTGTCAGACTCTTTCTCTGCTTCTGCTGTCGTCGGTGCTCAGTGCCTGTTTCTCTTCGTCCTTCTTTCCCGCTCATCCTCTTCCTCTCCGTGCGCCTTCACTGCATGTGGATGGGTTCATCCTTTTCCATTCATTACGGTAAAAACTTAAAAAAAAAAAAAACGAGCAGACCGCTGACGACGGATGGACCAATATAAAACAATATGCAAATGTGAATGATCAAATCAGTCCTCTGGTTGTGTATAAATATGGTGCTTGGAATGTTTTGGTTTTTTTGGCAATAAAATTGCCAGTTATTTTTTAATTTTTTTGCAAAGTGTGACACTTTGAAAGTTTGACTGTTTCCTCAGTTATGAAGATTGACTGAACCGAGGAAAATAATTCACTGTACAGAATTTTTTTTTTTTTTTTTTTTTAACCCACATCGGTTTGTGTTCCTGACAACGTGTAGAAAACAAAATACCGTAAATTTTCACATAGTGGGCAAATTAAGAGAGAACCATTTTTTTTTTTTTTTTTTTTTTTTTAAATCTCCTGTTGCTTCTTTTATCTGTAAAACTCAACACACAAAGTTGTGTATCTGTGGCACTTATTAGAGATTCATTGTTTGTGGTAGATGTTGTTGTCCTTCAAAACAAAAATGTTTAACGCTTTTTTTTTTTGTAGAGTATCCACAGTACACACCAAGTGAAGTACAGTGTGTACAGCAACAACATCCACTTGTTTTGTTGTAATTTTTTGTTTGATTTGTGAGTTGCATTGTGGGAGAATAGCATCCATCAGTTAGTTTTTTTATTGTTGTTATTATTATTATTGTCAGTACAGATTATTTTTTAATTAGTGTGACAACTCTACAGCGACTCTTCCCTTTTACCTGGGAGGCTTTTATTGTGAAATGCACACAGGTGATGTTGAGTTTCATCAACAAGCAGCTGAAAGGACGGAGGCCGGTGCGTCTCACTTCCTGTGAGGAGACCCAAACCGGCGGGGTCGGTTGGGGACTACTTTTAGCGGCGGATTGATCCGCACACGCCACACACACACACACACACACACACACACACTACTTGTTGGTTTTGGTCTTTTCATGGGATCTGATGCGAACAGGAAAAATGTAGGACGTTGTTATCACATGAGAGCAAACGGTTATTGTTGTTTTTTTTTTTAGAAAGGCCCACTATTAGGGGATTTACGGTAGCTGCAGTTGAGACCCCCCCCCCCATTGTTGCACTACATGTAAATAAATTGTCCCGCTGGTTTCTCCCTCCGCTTGCGTCACGTGCGCGTCGTGATCTCATCCCGTCTCCGTGACGACCGTTGGTTCCGCTTCTGTCGCTCTGAGCTTTGTCGTCATCTTCAACATGTGTGTGTGTGTGTGTGTGTTTGTTTTTTTTCAGGTTTGTTATTTTTAGTTTTTCATTTCTGACTAAACCACACGCTGCACCTTCGACGTATCCGAATATTTCAGTAGTTTTTTTAAAATCTTACTGTAAAACAAACAAACAAACAACTAATGCATGTTTGTCCCAAACCGACACACAACCTGTTGAAGGTGACACACACGTGTCGTCTGTTTTTATATTTGTCCATCCAGGTTTCAGAGTGAAAAGTTTCCTTTTTATTTTCCTGTGTGGATAAAAACTCTTTATCATTCCAGTTTGTATCTCTGGTTTTTAACTGCATGAGTAAAGGTGTGTGTATCTACAGCTCCTTCTCTCTCTTTCTCTTTTTGTTTTTGTTTGTGTTGTTTTTGTTTTTTTTGCCCCCTCCCCTCAGAGTAATGCAATATGACAATGACGGCTGTTTTTTTTTGTTTTTTTTTTTTTTTTATTTGAATCTTCTGGAACTTCAGTCGAGCTAAATCACATCTGTGAAAAAGAACCAGAACTTTTCTCTGCTCTTATTCCAGAGTATTACTGGTACATGATACTGTGTGAGTACTAGTACTACAGTGTTTTCATGTACTTCTACCTGGAATGATGCCAGTGTAAAGTTTCCTGTAGGTCATGTTCTCCTGTTCTGTCCATATGTAAACTATTATTCATGGCTTAACATTTTCTACGCTCCCGACGTTTTTTTTTTAATGCTTTAGCTAGCAATATGTATATAAATATATTCTATGTGCTAACATGGAGGAAATAAATGTATCAACAATTTCCAGTGTTTTAATTAGTTTTCTTTTGTAAACGTGAGAAAGATTTTTTTAAAAAACAAAAGGATCAGGTCATCGTGACTCACGTGATGACGCACAGCTGAGCTGCTGTGACCAGGATCCAGACCAGCAGGTCCTGCAGGGTGACCCCGGTCCGCGATGGGTCGGTACCGACCCGGAAGAAGGTCCGAGGGTCGTCGATGTGAGAGCGAAGTTGGACCCGTCCCGCTGGTTCTGAGGGTAAGACCCTGTTCTTTCTTTTTAATTTTGGGAAAACTGTTTTTTTATCTAAATTTCAACGTTTAACATTTAAAAGTCCCTGTTTAGATTATAGATATAAATATATGAATATTACATGATCAAATCTGTGTTTTCCTGTTTATTATCGTCTCGTATAAAAATGCTGCTTTCACACAAAAATAAAATATTTTCCATCAATTAAATTTCCTAAAATTTTCAGAATAGTAATAAATCAGCCCAAACCATCTTTTTATTGTCAAAATTGTTGAAATATTTATTTGATTGAAAGACTTGCGTCAACTCAAATAAGACATTTTTTTAAAACCTTAAAAAAAAAAAAACTTAACGGAGGGGACGTACGTTTCGCTGATTTAAAGGAGAAAACAAACAAAGTGCTTTTTCTAAAAAAAAAAAAAAAAAATCCTCACGTTGAAACCAGAACCTCGAACCTCACGCTCCCCGACCTTTGACCTCTGGGCCTTCCCGCTTCAGTCTTTCTTCCTGTCGTGACGTCACTGTAAACGAGCCCTGATTGATCTCTGCATGTAAAAATATGAGGGACTCTGATATTTACAACGGTCGCTCGATGAGGATTCACCTTTTTTTTTTTTTTTTTTTTCCGTCCTCGCAGCTGATCCGAGCCCGGGGACTGAGGAGTTTCATCCTAATAATTCCTCCCGGTGACGTGTCACCCCTGTTGTTCCCCCGAAACAAACGTGATCCATGAAGAGTTCTGATCCAGATTAGTTCCCATGAGAAAGAGACACGGGTCACGACAAACTCAGATTAAATTTTTCTACTAATTTGTGATTACAGGCAACAACGAGTTGACCCGACGCACGTTTTGGACTTTTTTTTTTTGGTCCAGAACTCTTCATATTGAAGAAGGAATGAAACTCTTCGTTTTCCTCCGTTTCAAACATTTCCGACCGACGCGCAGAGAAAAAGCGTCTGTCCGGGACGAATCCTTTAACTCGTCTTTTTAATATAATCTATAATCATATATTTCTATTTTCCATAATAGGCATGATTGTGAGTCTGTTTCACTCATAACACAATGCTTTTTTGTTTTTTGTTTTTTTTTTATATTAGCAAATGTTCAAGAGCAAAACATTCTCGAACGTCTCGTCATATATTTCTGAAAGAGAAACAAAATAAATTAAATCAGTTTCTTTTTGTACATACTTACATGATATGAATTTATGTTGTTGTTGTTGTTTTCGCTTCCGTCGAAGCGCGAGAAAAAAAATAATAAACAGAGTTAAACGCTGCGGCGGTTACGTTTGTGAAAGTTAGCGCGCTTGCTAGCGCGAGACGGGACGGACGCGTCGCGAAATTACGTTGAGCTAAAAAAACAAAAAGTATAACACAAACTTAAAAAACAAAAACATGAGACAAGCTAATATGAAACAAACGGTTAGTACCTCATTGTAAATGTGAAGCTGCGACCCCCCCACATCAAAACACATCTCCGCCTTTGTAGTGTTTGATGTTGTAAAATATAATTTTTGCAAAAAAAAAAAAAAAAAGTTTGTGTAAATAACCGTTTTCAAACAAAATGTAAATTTTTTTTTTTTTTTTTTAGAGGACGTTTAAAATAAAATAATGAAAACAACAAAACCAACAAAAAAAAAAGAAGTGGGGAGGAAACGTCAGGATTGTTCTCCTTTTCAGTAAACGGTCTGCACAAATGTGTGTGTGTGTGTGTGTGTGTGTGTGTGTTGTGGGGGGGGCGGGCAGAGAGCCGTGACCACCTGACACTCAGCCAGACGTGTTGCCTGAGAGACGAAATTCAGGGCGACGTCCCCTCACGCCACAAACTCATCGTCTTCTCAGTCATGCTAAATGCTAAATCGTCCTAATCAGCCACCAGGCGTGTGCGTGTGTGTGTGTGTGTGTGTGTGTCTGTGTGTGTGTGTGTGTGTGTGTGTGTGTGTGTGTGTGTGTGTGTGTGTGTGTGTGTGTGTGTGTGTGTGCCTGGGAGGGGGCGCTACATGTTGTAGGCCACGTAGATGGGGTCCAGCTGGTCGGCCAGGAAGCCGTCGCGCAGGTGCATGCGCTGCTTCTCGCCGCGGGAGTTGATGGGGATGACGCCGATGTCGACGACCACGACCACGCCCACGATCAGGTAGTGCTCCTCCAGCACCACGTTGGTGACCAGCGGCACCAGGTCCAGGGCCTCCTGCTCCGAGCCGTCCAGCTCCACCACCACCACCAGCAGGTTGGTCCACGTGAACACGGCGCTGCCGGCACAGAAAACCTGTCGGTGACGCTGCGGCCTTTAAGGGTCAGAGGTCACGACCTCGGCGCGCTCCTCACCACTCTGTGATGCTCTTGTGCGTCCGGATGACGGAGGTCTCGATATCGATGGGGTGGTAACGCATCCCCCTCAGCTCCATGGCTTCCTCCAAGGCGCCGACCACGTACAGGGCGTCATGGCGCTCTGCACACACACACACACACACACACACACACACACACACGCACACACACAGAGACACACACACGCACGTTAATGCATGTTATGCTGTGGGGTGTTTTCAGATCCAGATCCAGATCCAGATCCAGATCCAGATCCTCTTACCAGCTTGTTGAAATGTCTCGGCTGAGATCTGTGTTCTCCTTTGTTCAAACATGTTCCATGATGTTTTTATACTTCACTGTACTTTGAAGTATTTCATGATGTTTTCGTGTTTTACTGTACAGTACAGTTATTTTGCAGTATTTCTCACAGCTTAAACATGCTACTATACTGTGGTATTTCTGAAACACGACTATTTCATGTTTTGATGCATTTTCCTGACATTCTATACTAGGACTTTTTTTTATATATATATTTTAAACACATTTTAACCCATGGAATGTTCAGGAAATAGTATTCACTGATGTTTTTAGGCAATTTTAAGACAAAAAATTTTTCATAATTTTTGGGGATTTTATGACATAGTATAAAGTATGACTCTTCTGTGGTTTTATAACTTGTAATACGATGATTTTTTTTTTTTTTTTTTTTGCTTTTTTATCACACTTTACCCCATGGACCGTTCCTGAAACAGTATTCAGTGAAGTACATGTACATGTACATGTACATGTACTTCCCCTCACCTCCGCTGGCATCAGTCAGTTCTGTCCTCCGCAGGAAGCCCAAGTATCCGGTCCGAGCCCAGACGGTCTGCGTGTCGCCAAAGCTGAGTCTGGAGCTGAAGTGGTCCGACTGCAGCGCCTCGTCTCCGTACACGGTGAAGTAGCCGCTCGCGTTGTGGCCGCTGTGCACCCAGATCTGCAAATCACACCGCGGGCTGCTGTTATTGATGAATGTCAGGGGATCAATCGGTGAGACTGATGTCAACGGTCATTTTTACAAAGACAATGGGACAATAGGAGGAGCAGGAACTTGCAAATATTTAGCGATAAAATAAACTGCAAGAAAAAACAACAAATTGTAAAATATATAGTTCTAATTTGCCTATTTTTAAGATATTGATTTTAATGTACATTTTTTCTACTTCTAATTTACATTTTTCTTGATTTGAACCTTTATATTTTAATGACTTTCACACCAGCTTCAGGTTATTAATCTGACAAACCTCGCCCAGATGTGACTCTCCCATTGGTCCCTTCGTCTCTGGGTTGGCGATGATGATCCGGACGCCTGGCAGGATCTGTTCGGTGAGAACAGAGCAAAGTGAATAAATATAAATAATGAATAAACAGACAAACATGAAGATGAACCGTAAGAATAAACTTTCACCTTCCCCGACTCCATCAGCGGGAGGCTGTGAGGTGACCCCCGCTCCACCAGTCTGACTCTGTGGAGCAAAAACAGCATCAAGAGTTAATTTTTAAAAAAAAATGATTTTCATGAAAAAACATTTACAAAGATTGAAGAGGAAGAGGAGAAGAAGCACAAAAAGCAAAAAAAAAATATATATATATATATGACAACAGGGAACCTGTAACTACGATATGAAAAGCGCGTTCATGAAATTTATTTTATTAATCAAATCTTTTTTTTTTTAGCTGGTAAAAAAGGAAAAACTTCAATTGGCTGGTTGTGTAATATTTAATATGATTAATCTAATAATAAATTAGTCAGATAACTGCTCTCAGATTAAAATGATTAAACCTTTTGAGGATTATTGTTTCCACATTATTCGTCACTTCATATTCACTCTGTCATCTGAGGGGAAATAACAGAAAGAACCGCAGGCAGCAGCAATAATCTGACTTCTCAATGAGTTAAAAATAAAGATTATTGATCCCTGAAGGAAAAACAAACAAAAAAAAATTATTATTATTATTTTTTTAATGATCGGCTGCATCGGAAAAAGCAACAGCAGAATGTCGACCTGGCACCTTTAATCCCTGGACCCGCCTTCTGGAGACGGGTCCCAATACATGACGCGCCCGACACTCGACGCATCGTCTCGAAAAAGAAAAATTTCCGCTTCTCGTTATATCCGGAGAGACGGTTCTTCTCCGTGGAACAAGTCTGGCATCAGGTTGTAAGTCGACCTCACCTGTCGTGCCGCAGCGCCCTCATGTCCACGAACACGGTCGTGGGGTCGGGTCCCGACGTTCCCTGAGGAACGGCAGCGACAGTCAACACACAACGTCACACAAAAGTGCACAACAGAAACATCCACCAGCGCTCAGGAGGGAGGGGGGGGCGGGGAGCTTTGGGTTCTAGACGACGGGGAACCCGCGGGGGAACCTCCTCTGCGGCGGAGAGAACGAGGCGGAGCCGGTGGGCGACTTGTGAGGGAATTCAGCGACGGCATTAAAACACACGTTAAGACGTTTTGATTTCATAAAAGGCCGATTCTACTGGACAGACACGGACACTGTGCAAGCAGGAAGACAAAGGGAAGAGGGAGGAGTCAAACCAAGCTGGGGGGGTGGAGGGGGTGGAGGAAAGGGGGGAGGAGGGGGTGAGGATTACATCCTGGTCCTTAGAAACTTTGGTGGCGACACACACCTGCCCTGAGCGCACACACACGACACGTATGAGAAACGCCTTCGTTAGTTTAACGAGAAAAATGAGAGTGAAGAAAGACAGGTGTAGAAGACCCCCCACCACCACCCACCACCACCACCACCACCACCTGTTCGACCGCTTCTCTCCCTCCACCCGCCTGTTATTAATCTGGAAATTTAAAAAAACCCACCACCTCACGCAGCGCGGCATGCTGGGAGCAGCCGCAGCACAAAGGGGCGGGCGGCGCTGCTCAGGTGCTGCGGCTGACCTGGGGTCAGTTAAGTGTCTGAAAGGGAAGCGAGGCAACATTCAAAACGCTCGGTCTGACGGAGATTCTTCCTCCCCGGCGACGTGGAAAAGCAGCCGGTGGAATCACGAAAAGTTTTGAGCTGAAGGCCGAATCGGAAACGTGGGAGAAAAAAAAACAAGGAACCGTGGAAAATGTCTGGAATCTGGGAGTGTGGAGATTAAATTTGGACTGAACGTCAGTCTGAAGCCAGCTGATGAGTGAGGTGCTGACAAGCTGTGGGGTGTGGTGGTGGTGGTGGTGGTGGTGGTGGTGGGTGGGGCGGGGGGGTCGATGCTGGTTCCCTACCTGGTCGGCAAGCTTTCCCAGCCTGTGAGGCTACAGCAGCAAAGAGGGGCGGAGGAGGAGGAGGAGGAGGAGGAGGAGGAGGGAGGAGGAGGAAGGGCGGAGACAAAACCAAGTATGAGATATGTGGGTGGGGTTATGCACCAAACCAGGAAGGAAGAGGGAGGAGGGTGGGGGGGAACACGTCAAGATGGAAAACTCAAAGAAAAACAAAAACAGGCAAAAAGATGTTTCAGCCAAATGTGAGATGAAGCAGATTATTGATTAAAGCTGCAGTGAATTAAAACGAGTTCGTTATTAGTTTCAGAACGTTAGGAGTCATGCAGTCGCTGCTCAAAGCTGCACAAACCGACATCTGAAACATCACAGTCGACAAAATCCTCAGGAACCAAAACTTATATTTGGTTTTTCAAAACAGTAAAAAAAAAAAATCTGATTAACCTGAATGGATCCATTTGACTGAAAGCTGAAATTTAAGAGCAATGATCGGTTTGAAACGGAAGCGTGACAGAACTGGATAAATAAAATAACTCAAAAGAAATAAATGGCCTCAGCTTTTTTTTTTTTATTTGCAACCGGGGCTGTGAAATCTCTTCGAAAACCAACACGTTTGTCACGCTTCACGGGGCCGATCAATCAACTTTCAGCGCAGAGCTGCAGATAGAGAAAATCCCGAGCCGTCCCTGAAAGCACCGTTCTCTCAGCCAAGACTAAGAAAGAACCGTAATCTGTGGACGAATGAGAGCAGGTGACAGCGCAGTCCAGCCAAAACGTCAAACTGAGACACGTCCTCAGTGTCCGCAGGAAGAGGAAGAGAGAAAAAAACAAAGACGCTCGGCCCCCACCTGCAGGCAGATGGCCAGGTTGACCCTGCAGCCGAAGGAGGTGCTGACGGCTCGGGGGTGGAGCCCCAGGTCCTTGAAGAGTTTGGAGAAGGACTGGGTCAGGGCGATCCGGGGACGCTCCTCCGCCACCACCACGCAGGTCCTCACCCGAGACAAGTCCAAGCCTCGGGACTGAAAGAAAAAAAAAAAAATCGAGTTTTTGGAGCCTGGAACGCCGCCGCCCCACCCTCCTCCACCTCCACCTCCACCGTACCTTGAGCGAAGTCGGTCTGCAGGCCCAGGCCTTTGGTGCACAGCTCCATGACGCTGTAGGAGCAGAAGGTGTCGCGGA